>APFE031366290.1:8272-49431 GCA_000404065.3 Pinus taeda
GACCATACTTTAAGAGAAAATATGGAACAACTTTGAGTAAAGCCGATCTTTACTCAAGCCAGTGTTATGAAGATGATGGAACTTAAGAGGTGTCAAGCAGATCTTGACCTCTTTTGGGGAAGTTAGTTAATGATTGGGGAAAACAGAGAAGGGGAGTGAGTTATACCTCTTTTGAGCTTTTTTGCTTACAAATCTTTGCTGATTATGTTCAGCATGATATTATACCTGAAAACCTGGAACTGGTAAGCAATTCAACAACCTCAGAACTACCTACCCAGCCTACTTGCCTAGCATTTTTCTTCTTTTGTTTGGGGGTGCACTGAGACTTGCAAACCCGTCATTCATTTCTCTTTTGATGCTTTCCTATCTACATACTACCCTTATTTCTTCCGGAGCCCAGATTAAGCTATTGGGCTCGTCTGCTTCTCTACCTATCTAAGAATCTGCCAAGATTAAACTGTTTGGATAGATTTACAATCTCTATAATCTAAAACAGGAAATTTAATCCTAGGGAGACCAAGATTAAACTGTTTGGACCTCCCTTTAACTAAAAAAAATAGCGATACCGGGATAACTTTACAAAATTTGAAGGCAATTGGATGAACTTTGAAGTAGCCTTCTTCATTTGGAGAATGTTTGAGCAAATATGGAGCATTGCAGCAAGCAAAGTATGACATATTTGGCTTGTGAAATGCCAATCATGAAAAATGAATACCTGCTGCAGCAGGAAGCTAACAACCTTGACGTGTCAACGGTTTCATTGACCGTTCTATGTTTGTATATTGAAAAGAACAGGAAGGTGGAAAGTCATGGAAGACTGAGGGTCAATTGTCTTGCTGCATAAGTATTACCTCTAGATATGGGTAATGGAATTTTTTTTAGCAGAAGAGGCGTCGATTTTATTATGCTAATAAAGAAGACTGTTTTGGTCAAGAAGAAGCCTTTTTTCAGATTCATTTTGCTTTTTCTTTTATGTTTGGAATCAGGGCGTTGTGACTGGCATGAGGATATATATGTTTTGTTTTTGTGCACAGTGATAACAGACATCTTTTGACTAGTCTTAGTTATTTGAATATAATTCGTTATCATGGTTAACTCATGAGCAGTCTTCGATTCGAAGCTATATTAAATAACAATTGCAAGTTTTATTTGTAGAAATAGGAATGTGTATTCTTGTATGAATAATTAGATTGAAATTAAGCTTAAATACAACCTTGTTCATCGGTGAACTCAGTAATTGATTCATTTGGACTTGGAATCTATATATGATTTTCAATCTCTTTTATTATGCTCATGCAGGATAGATTAGAATAGTTAGGACTAGCAAAAGTGGGTAGAATCAGTATAGACAGGACTTGATACATATAGGTTAGTTGTTTCTTCTGTTGATTTAATGGAAGTCTTCCTCTGGGGAGCAATATTTCAACACCTATAATAGTTTATGGGATCCTTTAAAACCTGTCAGAACTAGCAATTCCAAATGCAAGCAGATCTAATCGGGGTCTGCGATTGGGTTGGTTCCCCTTTGTTGGCACACGAAAATTCGCAGTGTCAACAGGAAGTACATAGGGTTTACTATAGAGGTCCTCCAAGATCAAGGAACAGGAAGTACAAGGACAATGACAAATGTTGTGTAACAGATGTCCCCTAAAGCATGAAGGTTGAACAAGAGTGAGGGTTGAAATGCTTTACGAGTAGATGCAAGGAATCAGATGCCGTCGTCGGAAAACCTGCAAATCAAACATACATATACATATTTGAAATCATAATCATGCTTGATAAATCAAAGAGGCATATAACAATACATGAATCCATGGTATAGGTGCACCTATCCATTAAGAAAATTATCATGTGCATGAATCCTCGGCATGGACACAACCATCCAACTAAGGGGATAAAAACGAGACCCATGGCATGGTTGCAACCATCCGTCTAAAGAATCATGTATACAATCATGAATTCATCACTCCTCATAACCTGGACTTTTGTAATCTAAGCCTAGGGTCTTGCACTCCAACACGACCCAATAAAAGTACAAATTCTAACATGTGAATAGACGTGCTGAAGTCAAACATGCTAGCAAATCACTTGATTACGAGCCAATGATGTGAACTATTGACAAGCGCGAGAGAAACCACATGTAATGTCAATGGCTCTCAAGATACTATTAGTATAATTCACGTAGTATGAATAAGGAACTGAAGTCGAACACCCGTGAAGTCACTTGATCGAAAGCCAATGATGAGAACCTGTCGTCGAATTTGAAGAACTTGCCATTGAGGCATGCAAGCTCTAAGGTACTGGAAAGGAGTTTCTAGACCAACTTCCTCAATAAGAGCTGAAGTCAACAGGAAGTGATCTGTCGAAGGAAGGTCATAATGAATGCCTCATTATTGACATGAAATGAGAAACACAATGAATGAGAATAATTCAAGATGTTGACATATGATCAAAAAATGTACAAGTAGGAAGACCTCTCATGAACATGTGGATGACACGACTCCAGATTTTTGCAGCATTTGACATCATAGGATCAGAGGTCATGGTGATGTGGCATAGATCATATGAGAGGTTTAAAATGGATAACCCAAAACCCAGGGAGGCAAGTGACAAAGTGAGGATGTCCCAAAACCTGAACCGAACAACATATGAGTGTCAATGTTCAAGAGCGACGTGTTGCCTCAAGTGAAGAATACAACTGATGAAATGTTTCCAATTTTCCCCCACCATTTCTGGCGAGTACCCCAGTTATTTTTACACAAGCTTGATGGGGATAGCATATGCTTGTAACATAAGTCCATCCTTCGGATGGATCCATCCTGGTAAGTTTTACGAGCCCTAGGAAGGAGTAGCTCAGTCTTGTCATAATGACAATTCCTATGTCATTTAATCTTTTAATGAGTCTGACAAAGGTGAAACTCAACATCTTTTTCATTTTTAGAGATTTTGAAAAAGACACGGAAAAGAAAACTCCAAAAGGTCCCTTTTCGTAAAGTTTTCTCTCGAGCCCAAAAAGGTAGAAAACGATACTCGAGAGAACCTCCTAGCCATGTTTGACTAAGGTGTACCTTTTTCGTAATAGTTTATCCCAGCCCGAAAAAGGGGTAAACGTGTACTGGGTAAATAACGTTTTAGAACCGTTTACGAGGTCAAAATGACAAGAGCTCGGTAATATTTTCATGTTTTGAGAGTGGGAAAAGAGCTTAAAGTAGACTACCTTCTTTTATTTACTTTAACGAGTCTAAAAGGGAGAAAATACTCGCAAATATTTTCAATTTTTTACGAGTCATAAAAGATCTTAAAGGTGACTCATCCTGGAGGAACAAGTGGTATAAAGGGTAGCGACTGGTTCCGGTTATGGGGGAACTTCTCAAAACACTAAAGGATCAAGAGACTAGCTAGCAAAACCACACATTGCTATGGTTCCCCAAGAAAGGAAAAACAACCAAGTGAAAGCATATGATCGGCCAAAGAGAAATTAGTTGATTAAAATGGAAATCATGAGATGTAAATTGGGCATGGGTTCATTTTTACACAAGCTTGAACCATGGAGAACTCTACTTGAATTCAGTTTCATGTTTACACAAGATTGAAATGAACAACTATGCTTGAGTTTGGTTTGATTTTTACACAAGCTTGAAACAAAGACAAACTATGCTTGAGTTAAGCTTGCATGCCCCCAAAATAATAACTAAATTTGAGGTACATGCCCCCTAAGCTTCATTTCATTCCGCTAGGTGGATGGAATGAAGGTTAACCTGTCGAGATCCAGGAAAGACTCGACTGGGATTTTACAAGATCTTAATCAAAGACTCGATTTTGAAAAGGGATTTGTTTCATTTTTTTAACAAGGTTGACATAGTAAAAGAACTATCCTCAAGACTCCTTCCTTCATTTTTTAAGGAGCTTAACATAAGACCAGGAACCATGATCTGAGGTCCTTGTTTCATTTTTTTTTAAAGGAGCTTGACACAAGACAAGGAACGCTGCTGTGAAGTCCTTGTTTCATTTTTTAAGGAGCTTGACACAAGACAAGGAACTCTTCTCTGACCCCTTGTTTCATTTTTTAATGAGATTGACACAGGACAAGGAACTATGCTCACATTCCTTGTTTCATTTTTTAACGAGCTTGACACAAGACAAGGAACTATGCTCTGACATGTTGTTTCACTTTTTAACGAGGTTGACACAAGACTAGGAACTATCCTCAAAATCTATTTCATTTTTTAACGAGGTTGATACAGGAACAAACTATCCTCGCACTCCTTTATTCATTTTTTAACAAGCTTGACACAATACAAGGAACTCTGCTCCAGCTCCTTGTTCATGAACCATACAAGAACATGGCTCCCAAGATTTCCTCACTAGACAGGAGAAACACGCTCTGGGAGGAATACATGTCAACTGGTACCAATGACATATTGGGTTCCAATGCCCCCAATACATAATGTACTATACCATCTATGTGATCATCAACATATGTGGAGACAGAACGGGTAACCACATAATTGAGTTGTGGCAGGGAAGGTACTGCTTGCAAACAAGAACTAATAGGAGACGATGGTTGCATAAGAGGCACCTGGTGACCAATGAGCGACAATTGATCAATGGTCACTATTCTCCCCTTGTGGGGAAAACAAACCACATAGAAAAGCGAAGAAACAAGAGCTGCCATGACATAAACATAGTCACGTGCAAGGAGAAGATTGAAATATAAAGGACCTTGCACTACCATCAAGTCTATATAGACAATATTTCCTCCCAAAGTAACAGGGAAATTCAGAAGGATCCCTAAGGGATGATTGGTTCCTATGTCGAAAGCCAACAGATTATGGGTGACAGGCATAAGCTATGGGGAACCCAAAGCTTTCCAAGCAGTAGAAGGCATGATGCTAACAAACACGCCTTCATCTAATGGAGTGCCATGTACTACCATATTATAGGCTTGTATTGTGATCTGGAAAGGCACATAAGATGGAAGGCAGAAAGTAGTCAATTGACTCCAATCAAAAGAAACAACGAAACTACTTGGTGGGGGTATCATATGATTCCCCACATGCTTTGTAGGAATAGGAGAAGGACTCTCTGGAACAACTGGGACGAGAGGGTCACTCTTTGATTCATGAGAATCTGAGGAGTTGAGAAGAACATGAGCAATATGATCACCACGCTCTTCAGGAACAGAGTGATCAACTAAAGGCAAAGCCAAGTCGATACTCTTTTTGACCAATGGTTGGTTAGGAATAGACAGAAGAGAGTCATGCTTAGGAAGAGCAGGACGAGTAAGAGATGAATCCAAGTAAATCTCTTTACCAACTAGGATAGGGTGAGAAGAAAGTCTTTGATAACCAACAGGGAGTTGGGCTTGAGGAGCTGTAAGGTTTTCCAAATTTTTGGAAGCTTTATCCATAAGAGGACAAAGGTGAAGAAGATGCTTCCCTTCACATAATCTTTAGGGGAATCTAATATTTCCCTTCTTCCTACCATCATTAGTTGAAGGTGTAGCATCGACATGATCTCCAGAGGTCAATGGGGATGGTCGATTTAGGTCTTGAGACCATACCTCTAAGACTCTGGGAATGCCAGGACAATCTCAAAGGAGATGGTGCCCCTTACACAACCTTCAAGGGAATTTTACCTTCTGCAAAGGATCAGAAGGTTCATCGACGGGAAGTGCATTTGGAGCAATAGCTGCATGGTTGACCTCTCACTTATCTGACTTCTTCTTCTTCGTCTTCTTCTTCTTCTTCTTAGCCTCCTAGTTACTGGATTTCAAACTTTCACCAGACAAAGCAGAAGAGGAGGGTGAAGAAATAGGGGAAGAAGGTGAAAGGTCAACCTTAGAATTAATGTGATGTGGTTCAAATGAAGGAGATGGTTGGGCAGGAGTGGTGACACTCAGGACCACCGAGGTCGAAAATAACCAGATAGTTAAACCAATGGTTAACCCAGGGAGGGACAACGTTGCCATATAAGGAGCACCAACGTTTTCAAAAGAAGGAAAAGGACCATGATTCCCATTCGAGGGGGATCCTTGATTGGTAGACTCCAATGTTGCCATTGGAATTGACCCTAAAGAATCACTAAGGAAGATAACATTAACTAGGAATATTTCACCGGTAGTTAATTTTAAGACACTAAAACAAAACTTTGCCTTTTCGTATTTTAAGAGTCAAGAAAAGAGCGAAAGGTGACTCTAGTCGCTTTCGGAGTTAACGAGCTCAAAAGGACAAGTGCTCGATGATATTTTAAATTTAAAGAGTCAAAAAGGCCAAAATGGCTGCTCAAGATAATCTAGGCAAAAGGGATTACTAGGTAATCATGAACTGCAAAATACCTCCCGACGAACCAAAAAGTACGAGCAAACAATCTCCCTAAATGTTGTGTTCGGTGTATCACGTTTACAAGGCAACAAACTTGGCTTCCTATGGATAAGGGATTTCAAACCTAGTGGGGTCTCCCTTTATATATGCGATGGTAAGGGGAGCACAGGTCCGTACTAGCGCTGTCTAATGCTGAAGCGAACGACAACTGCTAGGTTTAAAGATGCCAGAACACGTCTCTAGCCTAGACCTCTAAATGTGAGCATTAAATTTCAATGCTTCTTTAGGTTAATTCAATAAATTTTAACAGTTGATCTTGAATTAGGTTTCAATTCCAAGGCCCTACCAATATCATCTGAAAACTCCTATACGCAGTTGTATGAGAAAAAAAATCTTTCTTCAATGAAAGTTAACACTAATTGAGGGGTAGAGAGCACACAATCAAAGAATGAAATATTTCACTACTACATGTCCTAAATGCACTTAATCTTCCCTTAACAACAAAAGAGGTTTCATTTCATTTCCAATGCTTATGATGATGCAATTCTAGTTTCTTAATGACACTACTAATGCAATATTTTCACTTAAGTAAACTAGAATGATGTTCTTCATTTCATAAAATGCAAAATGAATATTTCACATAGAGCATTTTTAATGAAAATTCACAATTCCGAACAAACAAGCATCAATCAAATCCAAAGCATGATAAATGAAACTAAAAGCAAATTCTTCCTTGAATCAAACAAACCAAACATTCAAATACTTCAATCGACAAACCAAGCAATGTAATGTATGCTTAGAAAGAGAAAAGAGACACTCAAAATAAGAGAACAAATGAGACTCTTTTACTCATTTAATTGAAAACTGAAGCAATGAAGATGCTAGGACTAAAAGACGAGCTAACGAAACAACAAATCAGAAACTTGAAACAATGAGTGAATCAACAAATGAACGGAAATTGACCTAGATGTCCTAGGGTCATAGAAACCATCCAAAAACTCAAAAAATCAAGCAATGAAACTTCAAGCCAATCAATCAATCAAACCTATCAAACAAAGGATCCTAGTCATCTTAGTTCACAGGGAGAACAGACACAGACAAGCCAAGAAACAAAATCTAGGAGGGTAAGACACACATGCATATGGTTTAAAAGAAACCCTAATTTCAACCTACAGGAATCAGAGCGACTGTTTAACGGGAAGAAAACGCCATAAAGGGCAGTGGCGTGACTGTTTAAGCAGAACGAGCATTGGTCAGAGCAACTGTCAGTAAAATAACATCGCTGATCGAGGGATTCAAAGAAAAATAAAAATTTTTCTCAAACCACAAACAGACTAGCCACTCTAAATTCAAAATCAAAGACTGCAAATGGTGTAAAATTCAGAAAACAAAGGAGAAATAGTGGTACGACAAAAGTCGCCACAAACCACGAGATGAAGAACAATCGAAAGAGAGGGATGGGTCCCCAGCGGAGTCACCAATTTGTGGTGTAGGAAGACTCTCTCTATGGACAAAGAAAATCCCTCTAGCCCAGGGAGAGGGTCTAGCCACAAACAAGACAATCTAACATAAGTTCCCTTAGATTGAAAATGGATAAGATCCTACCTCTTGTATCGCTTATTCTTGTTTGATGATGTCCTTGTGTTTTTTCTCCAGCGATCAGCTCCTTAATGTCAATCAAGCACCTTAAACAAATAGACAAGAAACCAATGCACACATGATAGCATACAATAGAGTTCAATCTACTTAAGGGGATAAGGAGTCTTAAGCTACCAAATACAATATTGCAATCGATATAGGAAACAAAATATCAATTGTATTATTATGACAAAAAGGAAAGTACAACCTTCGCCCTAGCGTTGCAGGTTTCCTTTGATGGGTCCAGATCCCAAGCATCACTCTCACATCTTCTCAAACACCTCAATCATGGGATTTTAAGGTCTCTTTCTCTTTGTTCACACCAAAACATTCTACAAGATATTCTCCCTTAACAAACTCTTAACAAGCACAAACTAAGAGCTAAGATTAACAAGCTTTTGCAGATTATTCCAACCCTTCCATTCCATTAGCCGAATCCAAAAGCTAGCAAAGGTTGCAATAGCAGGGGATTATATAGGTATGAGAGAGGGGATATGGTTCCTCTTATGATGGGAAGAATCCTTATCTCTTAGGTTAGTTCCTTTTTAATAGGGGAAAGGAGCCCAAACAATCTCTCTCGACTCTATCTCAACTAACCATTTACCAAGCCTCCACCCACGAAGCTTCTAGATTTGGAAGCTTCGATTCCATTTTAAAAAACTTTCCAGAAGAGGATCAACATGGGTAATCAACGAATAAGAACGCTGATTGGTGTGGGGCTCACCATTATTCTCAACAAATCGATGCAGGGAAGAAACTGAGGGATATCCCCGACCTTTAAAACTGGGTTTAAAGGAAGTATCTCTAGAAATGATATAAAGGGAAAATGCTTTGGAGATGGAAAGTGACTTAGAGAGATGTTCTTCATGATAGGGAAGTACATAGGGTTTACTGTAGAGGTCCTCCAAGATCAAGGAACAGGGAGTACAAGGACAGTGACAAAATGTTGTGTAACACATAGTACCAATCTTTAGTGACACCTTGTAAGGACCATGGTACTTTGGAGATAATTCGTTATCCTTCTTAGCTTGCTTGAGGGACATTCATTTGTATGGATGTAGTTGTAAAAATGCCCAGTCACCTACATCAAAAATTCTACTGCGATCTTTAACTGCATGTTGTTTCATTTGGTTCTGTGCCAAAGTGAGGTTATCCTTTAAGAGTTGGATAACTTGTTGTTGATGCTCAATGTGATTTTCCACTGCTTGAGCCTTAGAATGATTGTCCAAGATTTTTTGGAGATCTATAGAAATAGATGATTTTACTGTTTAAACCTCTAGTGAACATAATTGTGCACTTACGCCTCATTGTTCTTTCTTTAGAAGCTTTGTCATGCCATTAGAGTTGATTATCTTTCATGGGTTCCATGCGATACCCTTTAATTCAACTTCTTTTCCTTCCGAAAAAAAATCAAGAAAAGTTCTTGAAAATTAAAAGCTACCATACCCAAAGATTGTAACTATTGGACTCTTAGTACAACATCAACACTACCCATTGGAATGGAAAGCATTGGACTATTCAATACACATTCTCCCATGGATAGCTTGATATTATGACACTTTCCAAACCAATTTATGGTTCCTCCATTTGCAACCATCACTTGACACTCTGGTGTTGGATATAGGAAACAAATCAATTCCTTGGCTATCTTACAATGAATAAAATTCCTTGGCTCTGATACCAAATGTTATGCAACTAGCTCACAAAATAGAATAAGAGATAGATCAACGACTTCAAAATTAGCCTCTTCGAGGGGACAACTTCCTTTACATTATAGAAATGAACAGTTCTTGGATGATACAAATGACAAGACCTCCTTTCCATTTATAGGATTCTAAGGGGTCACAATATAATCAGAGCCGACATAAAAATAATAATGAAATGACACAACAATAACAATAGTGGGCTTCCATGGGGTACAATAATAACAATATGGGGACCACATGGGCACAACAATACAATAAGGTTGTTGTACTAATAACAATACGGGGCTACATTAGTAGTATAGGGACCTAATAGTCTTCAAATCTATTAATGGTATAATTCTATAGTATATGAATCTGAGAGGTAATGTCAAGCATAGAAGAAACTAATTTAGTACCATTTAATGAGGAAAACCATTAATGGACACAATGGGACCCACCAATGATAGAAATGGACCTTAGATTACCTAGTATAATCTAATAAGTGTGAATAGATGAGATAAATTTAAACACTCCTAGAATAACGTGAGAAGGGACTAAGGAGTTAAACCCACTAATGATGATTAAGATAAATGATTATGAGATTACATCTTATACATGGCTTCATTAATACAGATGTTAATACAAATACTTCATGGATTTAAGTGCATCTGCATAGGAAAACAAAGGGTGCTTTGACATGGATGCAAACTTGCTTGCAAGGAATGTGGTTTAATTTGAGACAGTAAAAACATGACTTTACTTTCATATTCCATTCTCAATCAATACCTAATGAATCAAAAGCCTCATAAATAACCACCAAACGCTGCCTCAAATTGGGGTAGTCTCCTATGACATCTTGCTCTTTAGGTACCACTATCATCTCTTAAACATATTTGGTTATTGTAAAGCCACAAGTTACTTGCCTTTATATATTGCAACTTTCCCATTGTTCATAACCTTGGAATCTGTGCACAAACTACATGCAATGTTCATCTCATCGATTTCAAGGAAAAACTCAATTTCTTATTGGGCACTGATCTTTTGGACTTCTTGATCATAATAAAAAACATTTACATACTTGATCTTTGATATTTGCAAACTCAACACAAAACACACATTAAAAGAATAAAAAATTTCCACATGCACCTTCTGCAATGGTGCTTTATCTTCAATCCACTTTTCTAGAAATTAGCCCCTTTCTAATTTCTTCTAGCATGCACATAACCACATGCCCTCTTTACTCATAATTGCCTTTCTCCACAACAATCTTGGAACACTCTTTCAAGATATTATTACATGCATCCTGGTGGCTAAAGGTGGAGACAAAGGAAGAACTAGCAGGGATCTTAACTACAAAAATCTGGGTGGCAGGTGGCCAAAGTTGGAGGCAAAGGAAGATCTACTAGGGATTTTAACTACAATAATATGGGTGGCTTCAGGGCAACATGCTTCTTTGAATTTTGGACAATACCCATATGGAGGGTATGTACCCACCAAACCCTATACTATGAGAAAGTTCATCCCCAATGAAACAGATTGAAAGTATAAAAGATTTCTTTCAAATCCTCAAAATTTCTTCCTATCATCAATGCCAACCCAACTCCAAGCCACCAAAACCATGGTTCTCATGGATGCTCTTTCAATGCATTCACCAAATGAAGAGTACTTGGGTGAGAGAGATGAGATTAAATGGAGTAATCATGGAAGAGCACTAGAGGTCTTTTAAAGGTTTTCCGCAAAGTTTTTCTCACAGAAATGTTGGTAAATAAATAAAATTGCATAATTTTTTTTTGTTTCTATCTTCTATGCTATTCTTTCCTATGCTCCCACCTTCCAGAGTCTCCTTTGTAACATGTGGTGCAATTGCTAGTTGTACCCACTGCTAATTTAACATGGCTACATAATAGCTAGTACCTGCCACTTACCTTAGATATGACTTAATTAAACTAAAAAAATAATAAAGACAAAAAACTCATCATAAAAATAAAACAACTAATAAAATATTATAGTTGAATGCTTTTACCAAAATTAAGAAATATTATAATTAATATTGTTTATATATATATATATATATATATATATATATATATTTTTTTTTTTTTTTTTTTTTTTTTTTTTTTTTTTTAATTATATATATATATATATATTATATATATATTTTAACTAAAAATATATTAAAATATGTTTTCAATATAGCAATAAGTATTGAAAAATGAAAAAAGTTAAATAAAAAGGAAATAAAACAAAAATAAATAAATTAGTAACTAATAGAAATGAAAGTTATTGTTCTTCTACAAAGTGGAAAGAAAAGCATTTCATTTTAGAATGCGAGGCCTTCAAAGACAACACAGAAAGTTATGCATAGATATTCTGGCAGCAAGCTGTTGGGAAAGTTATTGTGAGGTTTCACACTAAAAAAAAGGGCCAAATACATCAACTAGATGAAGAAGCAATTTGTCCCATAGACTAGTTTTAGCCTTATAAACTTCAAAATAATTCTTTTTCTTAAATAATCTATAATAAAAATTAAACCAATCACTTTATAACTAATTAAATTTAAATAATAATAAAAAATAACAAAAATTAAATTCCCAATATTAAAACTAATTATTCAAAACAAAACCAAAACTAAATAAAACTATAATAAATAAGGGAGAAGAAAGGAAAAAAAAAACTATTTTAAAATCTAAAAATAACTTATAAGACAAGTTGCTTCTTACTCAATATATTTAACGCTTTTTTTGTGAAACTTCTAAATAAATTCTCTAACCTTCTTAACTTCTTAATCCATAACTACATAGATTAAACTATCTGCCAACCTATCATATCCTAAAAAAAAACCATTTTAAAGATGAGGAAAAATAATTCAATATTAGTCACTTGGCCGAACAACAATGACTGATCCTCAAGATGGATCTACGCAGAAGAAGTAGAAAATAGGTTTGAGCCTGTGTTTCTGCGGATCCTCCCTAGAACCTATATGTAGCTCATGGACAGAACCAACTTTGTGTTATGGTTATTAGATTGGACCAGTACAGGACAAACTTCGCCTTATGGCCGTCAGATGGGACCAGTTTTTCATAAGATTTAATACACCAATCCCAATGTGATGGGTTTCTTCTTGTGAGCGATCTCACTGCTCCGAATAGTAAACTAGTTTTCACGTTCCGTCCCATACATTTTCCTCAGTGTAGGAGTGGTCATGGCTTCTGTTTGCACTCTTCCCATTGCATTTTCATCCTCCAACACGAGTAAAGGGCCACATCCATGGCTACCAAACTACACAAACTTTGCAAAGGGAAGAATATCAGGGAGGCATCGGGGTTTGAAAATGGTGGTCCTTGCAGCGAGCAGTGGAGGTGGCTGCTGTGGGGGCAGCAGTAGCAGCAGCAGCGGTGGAGGAAGCTGCAGCAGCCATGGAAATTCTTCAGCTCCCGATCTTTCCAAAATTGGAAAAGAGTTTGAAACCATGGTTGCCAGAGCCACTTTGAGTGAACGCGAGAAGGAATATAATACCGTAGAGGTAGGTTTCTAAGAGTGTGAAGAGGTTCACAGAGTGAGTTTTGGTAGTTTGTAATTGAATCTCGGGACTGTTGCTTGTTACCTTATTTTAATTCAAGTTGTTTATTGCATTTATGGGTCTGTAATCAATCATTGGACTAGATGTCCATAGTCGTACTTTGATTCTACTGGTCACTGCATTCGGGTGTCTGTAATTGAATCCTTGGACTAAATGCACATTTCTTTTCCAGTCGAGTGGTGATTGTATCCATGGGTCTGGCTTTGATTCTTTGGAGTGGATGGCCATTATCTTATCTTGATTCAAACTGGCGATCTACGGCCTAATAATAGAAACATTATAGTAGATGTTTATTGTCTTATCTTGAATCCAGCTAGTGATTGAATCTGTGGGTGTACCGTCTGCGATTGAATCATTGGATAAGATGGCCATGACCTTATCTTGATTCAATCTGGTGATTGCATCTGTGAATCTGTGACTGAATCATTGGACTAGATGCTGATTTTCTTATTTTGATTCAAGCTGGTCAGTACATCTATGGGTATGCAATTTCATCGTCGGATTGGATATCCATTATCTTATTTTCATTCAATCTGGTGATTGCATCTATGGCCCTGTAACTGGATCATTGGATTAGATGCCTATTATCTTATTTTAATTCAATTTAGAGATTACAGAATGAATTTACCTTTTCAGAACTTTCTGTAATTGGTTTATTAGATTGGTTGCCCATATATACATATGCATACATTGGTTGCCTATGCCTTTCAGTTGACCGTTTGTTTGGTTACTCTAATATCCAGATGAAGGGGAACATTACTCGGGATGACTTTAAAGAAGTTATGAACATTGGGCCTTCAAGATTTGTAAGTGTTGTAAGATTTTTTCTGAATCGTGACATATATGTAATGAACCCTATTTTGTTTGTAACTCCTAAATTTGTGGAATTCACAACAGACATGGTCTACAAAGAAATATCAACTCGTATTTGCCATTTGGGTGTAAGTGTGTGGCGTATTGCTCATGTTTAAGGGTATTGAGATATAGTTGTGTCAGCGAGAGGGCGAGGGAAGAATGATGACTGTGTACCTTGATATTTCATTTGCAGGATAGTGTAGCTGTGTTTGTGTGTGCAATCTGTATATTGTTTAGTATTTGCAAACTGGTGTTGTAAGTTGAATAGACTATTTCCCTGGTTTTTCTTAAGGAACTGGCACAGACCTCTCAAGCCATGGTGACAATCTGGGTGCCTAATAAGCATGGAATTACATTTCAGCCCTGAACTTTGCCATCTCAAAATCAAAATCAAATCCACAAGGCATCCTTGGAATACTCTTGGGGCAGGAATTGTGGCTGGCTTTTAACTCAAGACAGGGGAAGTTGAGCTTTCCATTCAAGATTCCCTGTTGGATTTCTTTACCGGGAACTCTCTTCATAATGAAAAGAGAGTAAAGGTTGAAAACCGGATTAACCAACTGGATGATCTTGATCAAATATATACATGAGGTAGATTACACTCCTGATCCGTGACTGCTTGATATAGAAGTACTTGAATATTTTTGCTGTAAATGTCCCAGATAAGGGTTATAACCTATCCTTCTCCCTTAGTAATGAAGGTAAGATTATCCCAATCCACCTAATGAAAGGGTTGATCAGGACCTTCCCTGAGTGGAGTAGGTTGGCCCTGGTGATGCAAGGCAAGTTATTTGGAAGTGGTCTGTCTCAAACAGAGCATGCCTTCTGTCTTTTAAATTTGTTTGTTACTTTTTCATTGCCATGACCATTGGATTCTGAGTAACAGCATTGCGCTTTTTTCAAAAGCATTCCAGAGTCCAGACTGTTGGCTTTGTAGCTTTTGAATATGCAATTTTTCTGCTTTGCTGTTCTCTTCGAAGTATCTGACAGATTGCTTCAATAAGCTGGATACGTTTGTATTGTATTATGAACTATAGTGCCATCCCAACACTCAATTTAATCTGAAATCAAGAAGATTTCTAGGAATTGATAGGTCTGTAATATGTATATCATTTTTGTCTTCACACCATAGAAAGGGAACGTATTAACGACAGGGGTCACTGAACCTGCTGCAAATTTGGGAATGTAGATGAGGTGAAGTTAATCTTAGCCTAACTTCAACTTGTAGTAAGCTCTGCATGTGCTTTGCTTGAATTGTTGATAGCATCATACTTAGATCTCTAGATGTAGCATTTTTATGAGTTTCTCAGGTGTGCGGTTGCTAAGAAACCCCACACACTTACCATCATCTTGAGACTCTGGTCCATTTTAGTAATGGATAAACTGCTATATGCCACGACAAATGATTCAGACCACTGTATTCTTGCTTAGAGATTTCGGTGACATCCCACAGAATTATTAATAATGGATCATTTTCTATCACTTATTCCCACTGCAGCCTAAACCTGATGTTTTGTCGTCTCTTGCAGGCCGAGGAAGGAAAAGGGGAAACAGTCATTGATATACAAGCGATGCTAAATGAATTAAAAAATGACAATTTTGCATTTGACAATCCCGAGGATGTGTTTATCTAAGTGACAACTATGGTAAGGTGTGTCTGAAAGATCCAGCTCTGAGCTGACCTTTGTCTGCCCATTTTTATTCTTACATGTAAACTGGAATCTGGAACATTTCCATCTGTTGAAAAGATATATATGATTAGGGAGTGTAGATATCCGTAGTCCATATTGTTCATATAAGTTTCGGAGAAAACTGTGGGAGGATTTATGTTCCGACATTTCAGGTGAACCTATCACTCATTTTCATCCTCAGACAGCTTTCTCCAAAGCCTATAAGAACAAGATATATATGGTCACGTGGATTCTTATTAATAAGTTGCCTGTATTATCAATGAATGATTAAATTCATTGTTGTACATGCAGGGGAAGTGAGTTCATTGAGATCACTGCAAGAGATTGTTCAATCCATACATGTAAAAGATATGATTTTAAGGCTGCAGGCTTCTCCCTTTGTCAAGTAGCTTCTCAATTCAATGTGAAGATAAGTAGTTCTGGTAGCATAAGCCTAGTTACTGATCCCGAGACCTTTCAAAAGGTGAAATGTATTTATTCTTCCTTTGGTTTTGGTATTTATTGCTATGCTTTCATGGTGCCAATGAATAGAGGAGGAATTTCAAGCATTGAATTCGCTTAGATTCTTGTTCCTGCCTTATGAAGATAAGAATATGATTAAATCATCCGAGTACACTTTACATGAAACTATTTCAGAGCGTTTGTAGAAGCCTGTTATTGTTTTTTCTTCGAGGGGATATCGATATTGACAATCTATGGTTATTTTCTGCTCCAAGGGAGAAATGACATACTGCAAACAATATCATACATAAACATAAAAAAGAATTACCTAGTTAATTTTATTTTCTTCTTGCCTTTGATAGTTCATATAATCATTAAGGATGTTACACTGCATATGGGTGAGGTTGGTTAAGTATCTATTTTCAAAGCCCATGGGTGCTTGGTCTTGTGGGAAGTTGTGAGGTGAGCAAGGTGTTGGGACCCATGTTCAAAACCCCTTGAGTAAGTGCGTATAAAGCAGGTTCAAACTAGTCGATAAAATGCTTTTCATTTTAGCCCGAATCATCATTACTTAATTGATTCTTGTTAAATTTGAGGACTTGGTTGGATTCCACCACTCTGGTAATGCCCTAATTCTCATTTTTTTTCGGTATGCCTTATAGTAGATGTAATTGCATTTGACAATTAAGTCTCTTCCTTTCTAGTTTCTTTCTAAATTTGGTAGATTGTATTTATGATGGATTAGTAATAAGTAACTTTGAAATTTTATGCTGCGTGCCCTGGTATTGCACCTTTTATTGTTCTATGATAATATGTATAAACTCCAATTAAATATGATTGATGATTCCCCCATTATGGTAAGAATAGGCAGTATATAGCCCACAAGAGGTTACCTAACACCTAGACTCTAGCAATCGTTATGGCATATCTAATACGCCAGGAAATAAGTAATTAATAAGGTGATAGGTCGAGTACATTTAGGTAGGGAACCGATTCAGTCATCACAGGTGGACTTTTCCTTTTTTAATGACAAAACATCCATGGATTGACTCAAGCCATTCCTTTTAGTAAGTCATTGTTTCACTTAATTACACGCATTAAGACTAAATGGTTCATTTAAATAAGAGTAAATGGTTCATTTGAATAAGAGTAAGAGAGTAGTTGAAGCAGAAACAAATAGAGAAGAATAATGAGTCCACACTCTGATATGCTGCAACACTTATATATGATGTGAAAAGGAGATGAACCAAGCCCCAATGAACAAGTGGTTCCATGCATTGGTGTCTCATCACCAGAAAACAGTCTGATCACAGAATATGAAGACCTCCAGAATCCAATAGTGCATATACAAAAATTTGAAGAAACAACAAAATTTTTACCCATGAAGAAAGGATCAAGAATTTCCACTCACTCTAGCAATTACTGCCTATTAGTGATGTGTTATCTCCAACTTTGATCAACGGAAAGAACATTGCAAAACGTTGTAATCTATCCCAAATTTCAAATCTTTATCTTATAAGTTAGGGGATCTTACCCAAACTTGCGAATAGTAACATCGACGTAACCTTTGCATCAATGATGATCCTCTCACCTTTCAAAAACAAAGGTAACCAAAGGCCCACCATGTAGCATGCATGGATGAATAAGTGCTTTATAATGATCAGGTGATGTTTTTCTTGGCTAGAAATCAGATGGTGGTTATCTTTGATGATATTTTAGGAGTTATATGAGATACCTTGTACATTGTTCACAACTGTTATGACCTTTATTCTGCTCATATGAATACGCTTGAAATGGTTATGATTTCAACGATGCTACAAGTGCTGGTTATGTTCCATTATAGTCATCCTTTGGATGGCATAAGGAAATGGTTATGGTATGTTAATCATATAGTAACCTCTGGGGTCTACTTTGAAATGTTTGTGCCGATCTCTGATACTTGCTAGTTCTCTCTGCATGATGTTTGATTGACACTTGATTTGGTGATGTGAAGTGATATAGCGGATGTTTGGTTGGTGACACGAGGCTATATGACTGGTGGCTTGACCTCGATAAGTGCTTGGAATCATTGCGTATCAAATTTGGACATGGAATTTGGTTATGAAAATGCATTTCATCACGATATACAATTATTGTTCATAACAATTGTGGGCTTTTCTTGGGATTTTGGCGACAGGAAATTTAGTTGTAATTGATGAACTTATTATTGGCATGCTTGTGTTATCATTTTGAAATGAATGCCTTTAGTATTTATTTTTCCAATAAAATTTTTGTCATAAAATCTAAGGTGAGCTTACTCACATTCTTGGATAGTATCTTTAGTAAACATGTTGGCATAGATTGGTGTGTCTCACTCAAGGGTATTTAAACCAAGTGTTTGTTATCATAGAACTAACCAAATACCCATCGACATTGACAGCAATCAGTTAGGCGAACCCCTTCAACTCTACTACCCTTAGCATTTACATGAAGGTACTAGGTATTTGACGTAGGTCGTTGCTTGTGATCTAATGGTTGTGGTGGCTTTTTGGTTCTTCATGAGGTTGACCTAGCCCTATCTTGATTAGTGTAGCTAATTGATTTTGAATAAACTCTCTACAACCCGTTGAATGAAATTGCTGGACACCTAATCCTAAATGGGTTAGTGTGGAAGCTAAAGAGACAAAGCAGTCCAAGGGACCTTGGGATGTGAATCCCAACGGTCACCATATTGTACTATAAATGTATATCTATTGTTAATAAAATTGTAATGCAAGCTTTATCTTTCCTATTTGTTCTCGCTCACCATGTGTGTTTAACATGGTATCAGAGCGGGCGATATCCTGCCCTGCTAATATTTGAACCATTTGTTTTATGGTTTCTGCCATTACTTATGAATATTTTCACAGCTAGAATTTAGCTGCCACCTCTTGCATATACCTGCGCTGCTCCTCCATATTCCTTTATCTGCGTTCTGTCTGCCTAACCTGTGCGGCCTCTGTCCTGACATAACGCCTGTCCACTGTCCTCTGTCCACTGCCTTCTGCGTGACATGCGTTAAAATATCATGGTATTCGCAGCAGATTCCGCAACTTGATTCACTGGCTCCTCACAGTTTAAACGAATGGCTCCTGACATGGTATGAGGCTGCGTACGTTGAAACCTTTGTTTTTGAAACGCACATGGTATCTCTGCGCTCTCTGACTGCCTAGTTTGAACGCCTGAACTGCTCCTGTTGAATGCGTTATGGTTTATTGAACGTTGTCTATTGAACCGGAAAATCTCAAGGAGCCAGTCCTACTTATGGTGATGAAAAGTTGTGCGCTTTTCTTAAGGCTCTATTTGTATGATCCAGTGGACGGGAGTAAGACCGCTGCTGCTCAGATTTTGACAACCATTTCACGTTGATGGGGACTCTTGTTGCTCAGATCGAAAGATTTTGACAGCCATTGTGACTAGTGTGTGAAGGTTCAGCTTGTATTGCATTTCTACTGTGTTCGCGTTGTGCATAAAAGAGAGCACATGCCTGCGAATTATGGGAGTGGTGAGAAAAATAGAATGGCCACAAATGGTTTTCTGTTCCGAATTTTGTCGAAATCCGCACTCCAACTTCAGTAGTTAAGCTGAAGATTGACTAAATTTCTAATCCGCAAAACATTCAGAAAGACTGTGGATGTTGCAGCTAATTGGCTTAGATTTTGCGTATTTGGCTTTTACTAATTTTCTTGCTTTCAGGAATTTCTCTGTATATAGGTGAAGGTTCTTGCTTCGCAGTTGTTGAATGTCTTTTGTATTTTGTTGAAGCTCAGATGTTGTCTGCCTATAAGATGCTAAGATTCAGAAATTCAGTCTTCAACGACGACATGTCTTGGTTCATTTTCGCGTCATTTTGCGAATTCTCTAATCCATTTCAAAATTATTCTCAAATTTTTTTGATTGTCAACATGAGTTTCGTTATTACATTATCGTGAATTTTGGCGAATTGGAGCAGAGCTAAGTGGTGTGATGGCGCAACGAGGGTGTATTGAATCTATAAAAACTCTGGCTTGCCAACATAAATTTCTTATGTTTTTTCCATTGTGATTTTTTCTGCCAAGGGCGACATGCTTCTGCCACTGCAAAAGCAAATGATGATGTGAGGAGGTCAGGAAGGGCTGAACAATCTCGTGAACTGCTATCCATCTGTTTGTAAAAGCATCCGGAATCTTTAATCCCACATGATTCACGGAGAAGGGTTTGTTGTCGGTTACAACCAATGATTGGCCGTGGAGTAGCGTCGGGAGTCTTGTACCCGCCGGAAGACGTGCAATATTGGCCATCAACAGCCTGCTATTGGGAACCACATGGTATCTATCAAGCGTTGAACTATACACCGCCTTGGTATATGCACAACGCTCTGCGGTCTTTTTGAAAATCATTTAAAATCATTTGAATGTACATATGTGTTGAACTATACACTGCCTTGGTATATGCATAGCGCGCTGCGGTCTTTTTGAAAATCATTTAAATCATTTGAATGTATATATGTGATGTTCATACGCTGGTTGTGAAAGTTGTGTAAAATTGTCGACAATTGCGTGAAGTTGAAGCCAATAGAATATACAGCAGCTCTGCGGTTCGAGGTCTCAGTTCGCTAGAGAAGAGTCCACAACTGCCCCATAATCACAAGTTATGTGGAGTCCAACATTAGTTGGAAAAGATTGAGATTTAATACATGGGCGCATTTGTTTCAAGGAAAGTTTATTTGAAATCCATTATTAAAAGCCATATGTGAAGTGATGGGTAGAATGCATTGAATAGTGTGCCGGCTGTTGAATATGTAAGGTGAGTTTCAATGTTATTTGAAATGATGGTGGCAGTATAGGAGCTGCTCCTCGAGAATAGGTCCCATCCTTATCATGATTGGCCCAATCATGAGAGAAATATCATGACATGATCGGGGCGACCCCGATCATTAGTTAATAGGAAATCGAGCTTTCATATCAGAATGCGTGAAATTGATTGGGCAGTGGTGTGAATTTGCTGGTTGAAAAATATAAGCACATTCTTTTATTTGAATTAAAATCCAGCCATCTGTGAATGGAATTATTGGATTGAGTAGTGTTTGATTTTACTTCTGCATCAAGTTAGAAGTCCAGATTGTATTGAGTTTGGAAATGGCATGAAGATTGTTGAATTGAGCATTTGCTGCACATTTATACAAGATATTGCTGTGTACTGTACGTGGATATTACTTTTCTGCATTAAGTAATAATTGTGATCAGTTTTTAAGTGACATTAAAGAAAAATGGCCAGAACCAGTGAAGTATTAGAGTTCATCAAAACTCTTATACAATCCACTGTTGATGACACATTACAAATCAACAAAGGCTCTCTCTCAAGAATTCAGACATGTCTACAATATGCACAAGAAAAGATTGATTTTTTGCAGCTTGAATCTCAGCTACAACAAGAAGAATTACAACAGTGGAGTCATCAGTTTGAATCTGTTTCTGTTCAGAACTTTGAGACAACCACCCATCAGCAACAAGTCAATAATGTTACAGTTCATGCAGACGCAGAAACTCAGTCTGCACTTCCCAAGCCCATCATCAGACCTTGGGAACAACTTGTCCACAACAAGCACAGAACCGGTCTTGGATATGACAAGGACTTGTCCTTTCATATTCCAGACTACTCAAAACCCATTCAGTTTCAGAGTGCTGGTTTCATTCATGACAGTTCACCTGCTCCTCATGACAATTCAGCTTCAGCTGTTCCAGACTCTGCTCCTCTTCCACAACAGCAACAACAACAACAGATCGTGAAATGCCAACACTGTGATCGAGTTGGCCATCTGAAAGATCACTGTTTTGATCTTCATCCATGTAAGCACTGTCATAAAACTAGCCATTCTTCAAACAGATGCTTCAGAAACAAACGTCCTGCAAGAACAAAGATTCATCTAGGATGGATCGCTTCTTGGCAATGGGCATCAACACCCAAGAAGATATTCCAAACACATGTCAGAACTTGTTCCAGAATATTGAACAGTCTTGCAGTTGAGTTTTCTCCATCTTCTCACCTTGTATCTGACAAGGGGGGGAAATGATGGTCATCTACAAGCTTCAAAGTCACATCAAGCGAGCCTGAGCCACAACCTGCCACACCAGTTTCAGAGTTGTAGCCAGAAACAAAGATGCCCGTGAACATGCCTTCAGTTGGCAATCTCGGACACTTCCTCTAGTAGAAGACTTCAACTTCTTGCTAGTTTTGGAAGAGTTCTGGGAACAACATTGAGAACATTTCCTCTAGCACAAGACTCCAGCTTTTTGCCAGTTTTGGAAGAGTTCCAGGAATTGCATTAAGCATTCCAGAGTTGTTGGTCATCCTTAAACCATCACAGGTTGAAACTTCCCTTTTCAGGTTGAAGTTTTACCTTTATGCGGGGTGAGACCTCCTTTTATTGGTTGAAGGTTTTCCTCTTTAAAACAATAGGATCACTTCCTCTAGCAGAAGACTTCAGCTTCTTGCCAGTTTTGGAAGAGTTCCGGGAACTGCACTAAGCGTTCCAGTGTTGGTGGCCATCCTTAAACCACCGCCCTTTATACCAACATTTCATAGAGCACATTCAGCCTAGTGCTGCCATGCATTTTTGCACATTTTGTATTTCAGCTCTCTTTCTTGGACTCATACATAACCCTTCGGATTAAGGGGGGGAATGTTGGACACCTAATCCTAAATGGGTTAGTGTGGAAGCTAAAGAGACAAAGCAGTCCAAGGGACCTTGGGATGTGAATCCCAACGGTCACCATATTGTACTATAAATGTATATTTATTGTTAATAAAATTGTAATGCAAGCTTTATCTTTCCTATTTGTTCTCGCTCACCATGTGTGTTTAACAGAAATATGGTTAGATTGTTGCATATTCAGTGCTCTAATTGATTTTGGCAGAGGTTTAAGCCTACCTGGCTTGGGGATTGAAGGCATTTTATCTTGCGTGGTGTTAGAACTGGAATTTGGTTTTGGTGCTCAGTTGGGGAATGATTTTGTCTTGAACAATGTGGGCATGAACGTTCCCTGTGTGAAGTTTAATTTGCAAGTTGTTTGTTTGAACTTTGTTGTGTTTGGTTTCATAGTTTAATGGGTGAATAACTTGTTGCAGCCTTTGAAGTCTTGTTCAGTTTTTTTATGCTTTGCTCTTCACTTCCCCATACTTTCATTGTTTATAGGACACATTCCATGAGAATTCAATGAATTCTTAGATCAAGCTTTGGAGCTTGGTTGTATCATAAATATATCCCAGCGTAACTCTGATTTCTGTCCTTTGCATGCTTGCACAAACAATGCCCATATTTTACCCATTTATCCATGCCTACAATCTTGGGCATGATGTGGTCATATTGGGAATGGTTTACTTTATTTTGCAGCTCTGAACTTATAATCGTTTCTAGTTGTTTTTGGACAGTTCATCAAATTTCTGGTCACATAGTTCCTGTTGAATTGCACTTACCTTGAACATGCATGCAGATTCATTGCATTATCCTAAACATAATGAAAAGTTACAACGGGTATGCAAAGGTTGAGCCATGAGTTACTCCATTCACCCTCCCTGAAACCCTATCAAGACCCTGTATCCTTATTGGAAACACCTTACGTGCTTGGAGTAGAGCACTCCCCTTATTTGGCACTTTTGGTACACGTGGAGGAATGAGGGTCTATCATTTACATCTTTCTGGGACGACTACTCCATTTGATTGATGGTGGATGATTTTTATATATGCACATGGAGATCATGGCACATTCATAAAGGTTGCTCAAATTGTGCAATATGACCATAATAGCTTTATGGACCACTATTGCCCATGTTTCTATGTGTTACTATTTATGCATATTGGTTTAACCTTGGACACAATGCCCTATCCTCTTTTTCTATTCTCGGCATCTATGGTGTTGGTATATGTGCATCCAACCACCACTTTGGGCACATATATTGAGGACACCCCACTCCCTCATAATGGTTATAAATGTGAAAATTTGGTTAACCGAATCCATACTTCAGCGATTGATTAAATTTTTCCTACTTGTTAATTTCTGAATCAAGTTATTTACAATGTTACACAGTGAACATCGAAATAAAATCTATTGCAGCTTTCACAACATAAAATACTATGGAAACAAAACTATGCACATGAGAGAAATAAACACACACACAAGTACACCGTTGTTTTTGGACAAATGTCCCTGGAAAAACCCAACTTGGGAAAACCGGTGCAACAACTTGAGGGTTTGATTATTATGTAGTAGTAATCTGAGTACAAATCATTGGATGCCCAAACTGGTTATCCAATACAGAGAATAAACTGGCAAAGAGGTAGTGAGAAAATATCTCACATTGTCACTGGCGATCTGACACTGATCCAAACTCTGGATGAACTGCCCTACGCTATCTTTGCATGGGCTCACGCAGTCACTGCGTCACAGCTCAAGGGACTACATCACCCTTTCCTTCTAATCTTCTACCCACTGGAAACTCGACTCCTTGGCCTTCCAGACTCACACCCTGACTTCTAGCACTGGATCTCGACTGCCCCCCAACAAAATTGTGGACTCCCTCTGAAGCACTACGCTGCCTCTGCGTGGCACTGCACTGCCTCTCTGGACCTTTCAGTGCCTTCTCTGCCTTGTACTCATAGGAACTGGAAAAATCCCCTCCAGTCTACTATCCCTGCCCCTCACTACAAGAAGATCACTCGATCTCTCTTCGGCAACTTAGCACTGCTATTTTTGAGAATTCGATCTCTAGATCTCACTATCTTAGTGGTGTTCTCCAAGTGCCCATCAAGCTTCTTCTTATAATCTCTCGTTAAAGCACCAATGACCAAGATTAAAACACAATCAAGGGCTAAGATTAATTGGCAGTTGATCCTCGTCTTTATCTAGAAGATTCACACCAGATTTAATTAATACTCTTTAATTAATCACATTTCCTAAGTTTAGACGTATGAATACATTAAAAATAAATAATTATTATAATTAAATTATCTCTAGGTGGAATTTTCCCAAACGATTTCTGGGTCTTGGAGAAGACATGTATCTTAGCCTCTCTGCAAAATCCTGACTACAAAAATCAACAATAACAACTATATGGATGATGTAGGAGCATCTTTGGCCTGAAGATATTCACATTGATTTCAATTAGTAGTTATAGGTTGAAATAAGAGTTCTACGACAACATTGCAACTTTGCCTTATTACAACGCTCTACAACTTTGCCTTGTTGCTACAGTGCTACGACTCCGCTTTGTTGCTATAGTGTTGCAATTTCGCTTTGTTGCAACCATGCTACAAGTTCGCCATTACTATTACAATGCTACTACTTTGCTTTGCTATTAGCATGTTGCTACTCTACCTCGCTATTGGTGCCATGACTCCGCCTCGCTGTTACAGTGTGTTGCTACTTTGCCTTGGTATCGCAATGCTACGACTCCACCTTGTTGTTACAATGTTGTGACTCTGCCTTGTTGTTACAATGATGTGATTCCACATGTCTTATGGGACTTAGTGGCAAGTCAATGGGCTACCTATGTGAGGAAATAATAATTTGTTTGGGAAAGTGATGATGAATTGAACCGCTATGACTATTTAGATTCCAAATCTTCATTTAAGAGCAAGGAACAGATAAAGGATCAGGGAGAAGGAGAAGAAAAGTCATAAGAGATCGTGAGCTAAAAGGGAACAAAGGAATGAAGCTAAGATGAATCTCTGGTTGCATTTGGCGGGGAAACAAATAGTATGTATGTAGAGTCATAGTGCATAGTAGGAATGTACACAGATTGTAAAAATAATTTGGTGTTAATATGCATAAGAAATAAAATTTATTGTTGTTTCTTATCTTGTTCTTGAAACTCTCAATTCCTCACTACATTGATTTTTAATTTCTATTAATGCTAGCCTACAAGTAGCTGTGCACTTTGTGGGAAAAGAGCAAGTTCATGTAGTTGGTTGTGTACATGATTATATGGTCACTTGCATTAATGGATGTTGGGCACTATTGAGGTGTTATATTCTTTGTAGAGGAAACTCAATTAATTGGAGTATAGTTGGTCGACTAGCTAGTTGAGGTCGATCGACTAACATGAACCTCAATGTTCTAGTTGGGGAAGATCGATTGGATGATGATGGATTGACAATCAATTCAAGAACAAGTTGACAATCAATTTGAAGATAGATCGACAATTGAGTCGAGGACAAGAGTTGCAGTTGAGGTTAATGGAGTAGTCGACAGAAGTCAATAATCAATGGATTAGTCGAATGTAATCACAGTCGGGAATGTGTGTAGTTGATTGAGATTGATGGTCGATGGGAAATCAATTACAATCGAATTGTGTTAGAAACAGTCAAGAATCCCAAGATGCCTACGATCTTAGCCAATGATATTCAACCTTCCGTGACTGATTCATGGGCTACAAATTAGGATTTTTTATGTAAGAATATGCTCCATAAATAAAGCATGGTGTAAGGTTGAGAGACGATGATGAAAGTCCTATTTGTAGTGGATTGAGTGATGTAGTATGAGTGCATTGTTCTTAGGTGTGGACCAAGGTCCATGTTCATTATAATTTGGTTGCATATCAATGTAGAGTATAAAGAGCAGCAAAGCTCAAAGGTTTGCTAGTTTTTTCGATTAAGGGTTTTCAGGGTAAAATCTTTATGTACTATGCATAAGTTATTGATTTGCCATTGTTTATTTTCTACCTTATTGTTATTATGTACATGCTTATGGTAATCGAGTCATAGAGTCTGTTATATTTAATATCTGGGTGCCAAATTGAGTGGATATCAGATCTTGTTATGACCAACATTAGGTTAAAAAGCTTGGTTAAATGTCCTAGTATAATCAACATCTAGTCACAGGGTGATTTTGGCTACAGGAGGACACCTCTGTCATTAAAGGTGTAAAGATCCTGGATTTGGATCTAAATTTTGTAACATATGTGAAATAAACCTTCTTTTAGTGGGAGCTTTAAAGCAATGTTTAAGACTTTTAAAGAAATATGGTTAGTAGTCCAAGAATTGAGATAAGTTTAATGGCTATAACTTTTTAGCTGTGGAAGATTAAAACATAGATCTCCTTATGGATCAAGAACAATTGGTTGTTGTGCATCTTGGAACACTTCCAAGTGGCATGTTGATGGAGGATTGGTAGAAACTCTAAAGAAAAGCAAGGAGCATAATTAGACTAATTGTAACATATTTGGTTTTGATAAGTTAGTTTTTGTTTATAAAAGAGGGTATAAAAAAGAATAAAAAATGAAAATGCAATTAAAAAAATGATGAAAGGAAACTCCATGAAAAGAAAAACAATTGCATAAGTGAGCAAATTTAAATGCCACTAGAAAAAATAACATTTGCATTAGAAATAAACTAGGGTTTTGTGTGCATCTTGTTTAAAATGCTACGACCTAATATTCTGGTTTGAATCATATAGTATAACGATGATCAAATCATTTAAATTTTTGTCTCTAGGTTAGTGAATAAGTTCACCAAATTATTTAATCTTGAGGGAACATGAATTAGATAGGATAAAATAGGAAGAAAATTGGCCTAATATGCTCAAAACTTGGCCAAATGCAAAATGTGTACTAGAGAAGGGTTAAAATAGAATTAGGGAAAATAAAATGGCCCTAGATCAAATGTGCCAATTCATAGATTAATTTTGTTTTAATTAGGGTTAATTACCTTTTAAAGGGTGATTAATTATGTGTAATAAAGCTATGTAATGTTTTAAGTGAAAGCCATAAAACGACAAAATTTATTGTCATTAAGCGCTATTGAGTGGCTTTGTTTCGACGAAGATCCTCCTCCCCGCCCAGATCAATGGTGGGGAAGTCATTTTGCACCCCCTTCTATTGTTTCACATTAACGACAAAGGGGGGCGGGTTTGAAAAGTGGTATTCTTTTTGGCAGGCCCCTTGCAACGTGTCGTCCCCTCATAACTTCGCATCCCCCGACTCAATACCACTTACCACTACCCCCCTACGAAATCCACCCATCCCATCGCATCGATACGTAATCCTGCCAATGATTATCGCCACTTCCCGCGCCCTCCTCCTACTAATCAGTGTCTCCCACATGTCCATACACGTTCGTACATGTCCGTTACACATACTCGTTCCTCCTACTCGTTACTCGCCTCCTGTTGCCCATTAATTCACACCAGTCCCGTTGGTAATGGTTTGATCTTAACGGTAATCCACTTTGCTGTTATAAATAAAGCCTCCATCCCTTTCGCGCAATTTCCCTGATTTCATCACAATTATTTGAATTATAGGTCTTCAAGCTCAGCTCCAGTTAATTTCTGTTATAGACTGTGCTTGCTTTTTCAAGCAGATCCTAGACACTACTATTCACAGAGACTGCTCTTTGTTCAGGTATCCATACCGTCAGCATTCTGTTACTATTTCTCAACATTTATTTTAGAATATGGCACCCAAAAGAAAGGACCAATGCTCTGGTAACAAGACCCTTGCTCAGGAAAATCCAAAAACCTCTGATACCCTAGACCTTGACCATTCCCTTTAGCAGACCAGTTTTTAAGCTCACTAACACAGAGTGTGCATTCGATATGTTCGAATTCACACCATTGGTTAAAACAAACTTACAAGGATTCATAAGATGAAATCAATCCATGGCAATCCCTGTTGCCCATGTTCATGTTCCCTCAAACTCATTCATTCCCTGATTTAGTTATGTGGTGTTAGGCTAGGTATAATCCCCTTCAAAGAACTGTTGTAGCTCAGAATGGAGACATTCTGATCTCTATCACACTTGAAACCATAAACAAGATGTTGATCATTCCTGAGAATGACTCCCTTATCCATTTCTCTGTTGTTGTCCTCATGGATTTATACCATAAACTTACATTTTCCCAAAGAGCTCAAATTTTCGAGATCTTTCTTCCAGAAGATGCTAAACTTCCCAAAAAGAATCTTCCATATCCAGCCTCAATGTTCCCAGAGAGATCTAAACAAATAATCTCCCTAGTTTCTTGCCTGGTAGGTTACCATAGAAACCCATGGGTAGATGAACCTATTCTAGGTTATCTATCCATCTTCTCCAAAGAGCACAAGCCAACATTCATGTATAATTACAATCATTTTTTCGTTGAAAATATGCATGAACAGTTAATGAAGATCACTACTGAGGGTGTATTCAAACACTGTTTTATATTAATCCATATGTTCCCTTTTCAACAAGGAGACATGCTACCAATAACTCTACACAAGCAAGATGATCAAGAAATCAATCAATCAGTTATACAATGGACCTCATTGGTCAGAAGAAACTCAATTGAGTTTAATTTTCAGATTTTATTGATTGTTTTATTCATCGTTTTATTCATCTAGTTGCATAGCTTCTTAACATCCATAGTGAACCAAGAATCAGTTCGGAGATAAAAAGGATCCTTCAACTGAGTGACCAAGCTAAGACTGGAGACTGATATCTTTATCGTAATTACACAGAGATTAGGGTATATTGCTGTGAGTTAGCTCCATAGAAGTTGCCTAAATATGTTCTAGTGAGAATTTTCTCTCTGGAATATATAAGGCAAATGATTAACATGGACGAGCTTCATTTTGTTTCAGGTAAGAGGAAGTCTCAGTTTAAGATCAAGTCCCAAGTGGGGCCTTTTATTTGTAATACTAGAACAACAGGAATTGAAGCAGATTCAATTCTCAAGCAGATGAGATTTCAACCAAGTTTTACCTGGTCTTATGACCCATTCAACATAATCTTTAATTTAAGGGTGGAACTTAAAACCACACCTTATAATCACACTCCAAGACCAGAGATTGAGAAATACAGGAATCAAGAACAGTGAGCGGAGAACACAGTTCAGGAAGCAAAAGAGAAAATTCTACTTGCTTCTACCCTCCAAATTCCCACTTCTCAAAGCAAGTAGGAAAAGAGGTCGAGAGAAGAATCACCATCTTCAACAAAGGCTGCAAAGGAGTTTGTCATTTATCAGAAGAAACAGAAGACTGACTCTAAAGTTACCACTATTTAGGGTCAGAAAGAGCCCATAATTATCAATCTGGATGATTCATATGTTTCTACAGGATTAGAGGAAACTGTCCTTAACACTCAATCTTCCTCTTCAGTTTCACAGAATCTATTGGAAATTACACAGTCAACATGGGTAAGTGAACAAGAGGAACCAAACATTTTCACTATTTTTCTTAAAATTAAGCAAAAGAATGAATCTCTGAAGGCCAATGTTTATGCTCAATTATGGAAGCAGACATCTACTTCACAACATAGATTGTTAACAACATTTGATAGTGAAAATGGAAGGATGCAAATGGCATTCTTACAGGCTCAAGTGCCTTTTTCAAAGGCTTCTTCAGACTATAAGAAAACCATATTTTCTTTTGATGCGAATCAAATACCTCCTATCGACCAAATGGACATACATAGACAATCTGGAGAGATGCTTTTCTCTACCATGATTAACACTGCCATGGCACTGTCAAAGTTGAGAACAACTCTTTCTAATGTGCAATCACAGTTGAATGTAGAGATGATATCCTCCTTGGCAAAGAATAACAAGGTCAAATCATTAGAAGATTTAGTGATCAAGATTGGATATGATCATACTATGTTAAAGCTGCATAGGACATCATCAAGAAGAAGAATGCATACATCACAACACTAAGGAAGCAACTCAAATTACCTTCTACAGAGGATCCTCAAACGAAGGAGATAGAAGAAAGCGAGCAACATAAAGAAGATTATTCAAATCAAGAAGATGGAAGAACAAATAGAAACTTTGTTCAAGGAAAAGGAAGAGTCTACACAAGCGGCCATAGCTCCAATCACAACTATACCCATCACAATGGCAGGGACAACAGGGGTATCAACATCAGCAACAACAAAGTGTACATCAACAACATGTGATCTAAACAAAGTCATACAGGAGCTATCTCTCTGGAGACAGGAAAATGAAAAACTTTAGAAGAAATTCAAAAATTTGGTGACACAAAATAAAGAATGATACTCTTTATGTAGAAGAGATGTAGAAAACCCACAGATTGATCGGGAAGATTGAAGAGTTGGAAAATGAGTCACTAATGGCTCAGACCTTGGCCCAAGCCAAGGAAAACATTTGGGTAGATATAAGTCAAGCAATAACTGAAGTTTGGCCCTCCAAACAAATTATTTTTGAATAGGAAGAGCTTATTACTAGATGCTAGATAGCTATTGAAGAGGTCAGAGCAACACTTAAAGAAAAACGGAATGAGGCCACATATATGATTAAGGTGTTGAATTAAAAAACCAGAGCTGAATTGGAAGAAATTCATATTGCAGACATGACAAACTATTTTAGAGATTAAGAAAGTTTTGCAAAAGAAGAATCTTATGATTCAGTTGGAGACAAAGTGCCAGAATTTGAAAACTGCTGTCCAAAGATTTCATTTTAAGTTCAAATTGCTTAACCAAAGACGATTGCTAGGACTAGTAACACCAAATCACAGATTGATCAGTTTGGAGGAATATTTCCAAAAGCTTTATACAATTGCCACTGATAAAGCTAAATTTGCAAGTATCAAATGTCATATTACATGGAAGGATTTCTTAGAGGCTTTGAACTTTGATTTAATGATCAAGCATGAAATTAAACATATTTTTGTCAATAAGCCTACTTTTGAAAAGTATACCGAGGGAGATGAAGTCGACAAGAAATTAATTAATCTTTCTATAACAAGTGAAGATAGATGAGATCACTTGTGTGAAATCATTGGGTAAGTTTCAGCATCAACTGATAGACAACGAGGCAACACATTTTGGGGGGGCAGATCATTAACAACTTCCTTGAAGATAGTGCCAACAACTTAGCAATTTTTGGATTCCTATATTTTTGTACTATTTTTATATTTTGTTAAAGGACCTTTCTAGAAAATCAGTATTTTGTATAAATATCTCTTCCTTCGAGTTATTATGGGTTGAACCCATGGATGAGATTTCAAAGCAGAATTGTAATCAAACTGGAGATTTGCTTCAAATTAATGAAAGGATTCTGGATTTGCCTCAAATAGTTTATCTCTTTGTGAGTTTTTCTCATGTTTTCATTTCATTATGTTATTATTCATGTATTTATGTTTTAATAGAGAACCTTGGGTAAGATTAAACTGAATATCAATCTATCTTAAATCCCCTGTGAATTTATAATCAATAACTAGAGATTAGTTTATAAATCTGTCTGTTATTATAAACTCCTCTACATTTATAAATTGTCACACCCACCTTCATAGAACTAAATACATTTCGTTTGGGCTGTAAACATTGTTTACCTGCACTCTGTCTTATAATTAGCTAAATACTCAGTTTGAATCTTTAGTGAGTTATAACTCTTTCATCTATGCTATTCATGCAACTATAAATCAATTAACTATATAGACACAAAGAATCAACCCTTTCATTATATTCATCATAGTTAAGGTTTAAGCACTTGCCTTTAACTGTTCATAACATTGGTCATCCAAGAAACTTAAAACAACAAAACTTTTTAGATGCTCTAGCATGATTAATTAACCTAGAATTATCTCAAATGACAACATCAGATTGGTGCCGTTGTTGGGGAACGAAAATTGAAGTATTTTTCCCTGGGACAACGATAAAGTTTTTCCTTTAAGGTGAATAAAAGAATAGTAGGTTAAAATATTTCACCCGACAACTTCACAAATCCAAATTGGCTCCTTAAAGACATACCAAGTCTCATTTTGACTCTGAAATTGTTTCTCCATTATCTGATCCAAAGACACTGGTAAGAGAAGCCTCTTTAAGCAGGAGACTTGAGGCTTCTACCTCTTCTTTTGTACCCTTACAACCTGAAGATATTTAAGCTTTTGATCCCTTTAGGTTTGTGCCATCTCCATTAGATTTGGTTGACTTAACACCTAGGGTTTTAGAACTACTATCCAAAGGAGGTGATATGCAGTCAACTCTTTTAGTCCATTCATTGGAATCATATAAAACCCCTGAAATACTTTCAGATTCACCCAAGTTAGAGGAAGAATTGGATGTACATTTACCTGAGTTAAAACCTACTGATTTTATCTCCCCCACTCATTCTACATTTCCATCCACTTCTGCTCAACCTGAGGAAACTTTTTCTGTATATTCAAATCCTTTGTTTGAAAATAAAGAAGAAGTTGAAATAAAAGTCCAAAAGTTAGTTATCAAAACACCTTTTAAAAATTCTAGAGATCTTCCACCCTCTTTTCCTCCTCCTCCTACTTTTACACCTCCATCTTCACCTACAACTTCATTACCCTCTACCTCATAATCTACCACATCTTCCACTGTTTCATCTTTATCTTCAAATACGACTGCTTTTCGACCTATCATTCAAGCTAGGTATGCTGCTTTACAACTTCCTAATATACTCAATAAATTTCCTGATGGGTATTTAAAACACCTACCAAGGTTTAATGGAGAAACTGGTTTGTTTGCTGAAGCTCATTTAGCTATCTTCTTGGATTTTGTTGATAACATGAACATAGAACATGAATATGTATATATGAGATTGTTTGTTCAATCACTAGAAGGGAATGTTAGGATTTGGTTTAGACAACTAAGAGTTGATTCTATTCAATCTTGGAATGAATTAACTACCATATTTAAGAATCAGTGGGGGGTTAAGAAGGACCGTGTTTACTATCTCACAAAATTTGAAGAATTGAAAATAAACCATGGTGAGCCAGTGGCATATTTCATAAAAAGATTCAATAAACTTTATCATAAGATGCCACCTGACTGTAAACCACCAGTAACAACAACCAAAGTTAGATTTTCTAAAGCATTTGAAGATGATTTTGTAGTTATGCTTAGGGAAAGGACATCTCATACCCTAGAAGACATTCAAACAAATGCTATAGAAGTTGAAGCCAATAGGTCAGCATCAACTAAACTTAAAGCTAAGGTAGAAAAATATGAGAGGAAAATGAAAGTCAAGGAAGAAGGTTTTTTCTGAAAAACTGAAAATGAAGATCAAAAGATAGATGAAATCACTTCATTACTTAGAAACCTTTCAAATAGAATTTCAAAAATAGAAACTCATCTTAGAACAATTCAACAAACTGTTGCTAGACCTCAAACTCAATTAAGGAGAGCTCCCCAAACCCAAATCTTACAAAGGCCAAACACTGATCAACAAATTCAACCTCCATTGATGATTGATGATCAACAACTTGAAGAAATTAGCCCTTTGATTACTAAGGATATAAATAATCTTGATCATTCATCTCTACAAAATGCTATTATCTTTGTTCCTTTAAATTAGTCTTCTCAACAAGATCAAGAAGACTCACAAGTTTCGAAGTATCAAGCCTTTTCTGATTTTTTGATTGCAAAACTGAATAAGAGATATGAATTAAGACCTAGGTCAGGCCCTGGTAGACCTCCCAAAAATCCCATTGTAAACGAACCACAAATCAAATCTATCAAATCTCAAACAACAACAATTCAACCATTGAACTAGTCAAATGAAACAACTTCAATTGATAAAACTGCTTTAACCACTTTCAATGATGAAAAATAATTAGAAAGAGTAAAAATACCCATTCCTTTATCTGAACTTTCAAAGAATCTAGGATATAAAAATCAAGTTTCTAAATGGATCTAGTCATCTAGTGTTGATGCTGAAGGAGATGTAATAAGTTTACAAGATGAAAAACCTTTAGTAGTTTTTGGTCCCGCCTCAGATATGATTGATGAAAATGTACCACTGTTCTATGTGACTCTAAAGGTTCATGATTTCTTATTATATAACTGCATGTTAGATTCTAGAGCCTCCCATAATCTGATGCCAAAGGTAATCATAAACCAACTTCAATTAGAGGTTATCAGAACTTATTATGATCTATACACTTTTGACTCCAAGAAAGTACCTTGTCTTGGACTTATAAAAGATCTAGTGGTCACTTTAGCTCAAATCCCTGTTAAGAGTGTGGTTTTAGACATTGTAGTCACTAATATCCCTCCTAAATTTGGCATGTTATTATTAAGATCTTGTTGTGCCAAATTAGGAGGAAGTCTTCAAATAGACATGTCTCATGCTACTATTCCTGTATATGGGGGTTAGTATCTCAGATTATACAGAGAAGTAAGATTCATGAATAGTGTTTACAAATTTGATCAAGTTAGGAATCATCCCATTTATGTAGTAGATCAAGACTTTGGATGTTTTGAATTATCATCAAATAGTTTACAAAACACTCAACTTAGCATTGAAAACATTATAGACAAGCCAAATACCATTAAGACTGATATTTGGAGAATATACTTTGATGGTTCTTGCTCAAAGGAAGGAGCTGGAGCTAGTATCGTACTAATTTCACCAGAAAAAGAGAATATTACTCAATCCTATAAGCTTGAATTTGATGTGACAAATAATGTAGTAGAGCATGAAGCCTTCCTGCTAGGATTGGAATTAGCCAAAAGCCTTAAAGTGCATAATTTAAGTGTAATCAATGACTCAGAAGTCATTGTCAAATAAGTAAGGAATCTTTGTCAAACCAAGCATCCTAGACTTAGATCTTATAGGAATGATGTGTGAGATTCAATGGATAATTTTTTTCAAGCATTTAACATCACTGCTATTCCAAGGGATGAAAATATTCATTCAGATTCTTTAGTTGTTTTAGCTAGTTCTTTTAAAATTCCTGAGCAAATGCTTGTCCATTATCAAATTCAAGTTAAGTATAGACCATCGATTCTTGATAATCTTAAACATTGGAAAATATTTGATGATTATGAGCAATTGAAATCCTTTTTGCAAGTAATTTATGATTTTTCAGCTTTGCAAATTGAAGAAGAACAATTGGACAACAAAGAGTTGAATAAGGAAAGTCAAACTTTCCAATCTGACTAAAAAATTGGTGATCATAATGTTATTAAGTTATCCAACAATTTCATTTTAAGGGTTTGGTCCCTCTTGAAAAACTATTTGACCATAATGATGCTCCTAAAAATCCATTATCAAATCCAATTGACGAAGATATAGAAGAATGTAATGTTGGAACTTTAGAAGAAATAAAAAATATTAAAATCTCTACATCCTTGTCAATGGAAGTGAAAGATCAATATTTAGCTCTCCTTAAAGCTTATAAATATGTTTTTGCTTGATCTTATAGTGATTTGAATACATATGATACATCTCTTGTTGAACATAAAATCCCTTTAAAACCATAAGCTAAACCTTTTAAGCAAAAGTTAAGGAGAATTAATCCTGTTCTTCTTCCTATTATTGAAAAAGAACTTAAAAAACTACTTGATGCCAAGATCATAGTTCCATTGAGATATTCTGTTTGGGTAGCTAATTTAGTTCTAGTAAGAGAGAAAAATGGTGAAATTAGACTGTGTGGATTTCAAGAACTTGAATAAATCATCTTTGAAAGATAATTATCCATTACCCAAGATGGATCAATTGCTTCAAAAAGTTTCAGGTGTTAATAGAATTTTTATGTTAGATGACTTTTCTGGATACAATCAGATCATGGTGAACTCATAAGATAAAGAAAATACAACATTCACAACTCCTTGGGGTATATTTATGTATGCAAGGATGCCTTTTGGATTAACTAACGATGGAGCTACTTTTCAAAGAGCTATGGATTTAACATTTGTGGGTAAGACAAACAAATTTGTTGTCATTTATCTAGATGATTTGATTGTTTTTACTAATTGTCATAAAAAACATTTAAAGCACTTGAGGAAAGTTTTTGACAGGTGTAGGAAGTTTGGGATTTGTCTTAATCCCAAAAAGCCCCTGTTTGCACTTAAAGAAGGAAAATTACTTGGCCATATGATTTCTAAGGAAGGAGTGGTCATTGACCCTAAAAGAGTTTCAACTATCCAAGCACTTTCATGACCAAGGAATAAGAAGGAAATTCAGGCTTCTCTTGGGAAAACAATTTTTTTAAGAAGATTTATACCTAATTATGCTGAAGTAAAGGATATCACTGACATGTCAAGGAAGAATCATGAAGTTAAATGGATTATTCCAACAAGATATTCTTTTGATCAGATTAAAAAGGCCATTTCAGAAGCCCCTATACTAGCCAATCCAAACTACTATGAACCATTTATTATCTTCCCTTTTGCCTCTGAAACTACCTTAGCTATTGTTCTTTTGCAAAAGAATGGGGATGGAGATGACCAACCTATTGCCTTTTTCAGTGAAGTCATGAGAGATGATGTACTTAAATATGATATCATTGAAAAACATGCTTATTCCTTAGTCCAAGCTTTGAAAGATTTTAGTCTATGTCCTTCACTTTTCCATTATTGCCTACGTTCCTAATAGTGTTGTTAAAACTGTGTTAATTCAACTTGATACTGATGGAAGGAGAGGGAGATGGATTACCAAATTATTGGAGTTTGATCTTATTATCAAAACTACAAAGTTAGTAAAAGGTCAAGGCTTGGTTAAACTCTTAGCTGAGTCAAACTATAAAGTCTCGGGAATTAATTTTATTTTTGAAATTCTAGTAGAGAAGAATCCATAAGAACCTTCTCAGATTTCATCAGAGAAGAATCCACAAGAACTTCCTTCTTCAATCCAATCAACTCCGATTCACATTGAGGAGAAATTTCTGTTATCTGAATGGTACACTGGTATTGTTCATTTTCTTAGAGATTTTGAGTGTCCATTTGAATTTACAAAGAATCAATGTAAAACACTGAAGTTGAAGCTCATAAAGCACTGTATTATCAATGGAAATCTGTATTGGAAGGATCCACTCAACATCCTTTTACTTTGCTTGCTAGAAAGTGAGACAGAAGGAATCATTGATAAATTTCATGTATTTAATTGTGGAGGGCACTATGCTTAGAGGGCTACAACATATAATATTTTAAGAGCAGGATTTTATTGGCCCACATTGTTTGCACAAGTAGGAGCAAAGGTTAGAAGCTGTACCCAATGTCAATTGTTTGCTAGAAAACATAGATTAGCAACGCTTCCTCGAGTTCCAGTACTGTTTCAAGCACCTTTCCTACAGTGGGGATTGTATTTCATTGGGGAAATTCATCCACTATCAAGTAGCTAGCACAGACGGATATTGACCGCCACAGATTACTTTACCAAATGGGTAGAGGCAATTCCAGTTAGAATTGAAACTAACACTGTAGTTATTAAATCTATTGAAGAGAATATACTATCTAGGTTTGGATGCCCCCAACAGATAGTTACAGATAATGCAACAACATTCAACAATGTCAAGATGATTGAATTCTGTCAGAAATATCAAATTTTGTTGCATCATTCTACCCCTTACTATCCACAAGGAAATGGACTAGCAGAGTCCTGAAACAAAAGTTTGGTTAAAGTCATTAAAAAAACACTGGAGGACCACAAAAGGAGTTGGGACAACCATCTCATATATGTAGTTTGGGCAAACATGATCTCTCCAAAGAGTTCAACAGGTAAATCTCCTTTTCAACTTGTCTATGGCAAGGAAGCTATTTTTCCTACACATATAGCTTTTCCTGTTATGAGGTTTCTACAAGAAGCAAATGAAGAACTTGATGATTTTTCCAGGAGAATAAATTAGATTATATAACTTAATGAAAATAGAGATGAAGTTCATTATAAGCTTCGGAAATATCAGAACAAAATGAAAAGATCGTTTGATAGAAAGGATAGAGAAACAGACGAATGAGATTTAGTATTAATATTGGATGCTAGGAAAGAAGATAAAGGGAAACATGGAAAGTTTGATAATCTCTGGTTCATACCTTTTAGCATTGCAGAGGTTAAAGACATCAATGCTTTTATCTTGCAGAACTTGGAAGGACAATGTTCCTCATTGCTTGTTAATGGAAAATATTTGAAGCATTATACTAATATTGAGATTCCTTCATTTATTCATCTTTTGTACATCACCAGAGTGTTTTATTTTACATGCAATGTGTAATTCTTTTCAACAGAGATCCCATTAGCTTGAGGATAAGGCGTATGGATCTGTAAGTTATCTACATCTTGGAGGAAGAAGCAGTCCCAAGTTGGAGCTAATTGTAACATATTTGGTTTTGATAAGTTAGTTTTTGTTTATAAAAGAGGGTATAAAACAAAATAGAATAAAAAATGAAAATGCAATTAAAAAAATGACGAAAGGAAACCCCTTGAAAAGAAAAACAATTGCAGAAGTGAGCAAATTTAAATGCCACTAGAAAAAATAATAGTTGCATTAGAAATAAACTAGGGTTGTGTGTGCAGCTTGTTTAAAATGCCACAACTTGATATTCTGGTTTTAATCATATAATTTAACCATGATCAAATCATTTAAATTTGTGTCTCTAGATTAGAGAATAAGTTCACCAAATTATTTAATCTTGGGGGAATATGAATTAGATATGAAAAAATAGGAATAAAATTGGCATAATATGCTCAAAACTTGGCCAAATGAAAAATGTGTACAAGAGAAGGGTTAAAATAGAATTAGGCAAAATAAAATGGCCGCTGGATCAAATGCGGAAATTCATAGATTAATTTTGTTTTAATAAGGGTTAATTACCTTTTAAAGGGTGATTAATTATGTGTAATAAATCTATGTAATGTTTTAAGTCAAAGTCATAAAACGACAAAATTTATTTTGTCATTAAGCGTTATTGAGTGGCTTTGTTTCGATGACAATCCTCCTCCCCTCCCAGATCAACGACGAGGAAGTCATTTCACACCCCCTTCTACTGTTTCACATTAATGACAAGGGAGGGGTCTGAAAAGTGGTATTCTTTTCGGCGGGTCCCTTGCATGGTGTCGTCCTCTAGTAACTTTGCACCCCCTCCACTCAATACCACTTACCACTACCCTCTCCCGCTCCAAAATTTGCCCATCCCAACACATCAATACATCATCCTGCCAACAGTAATCACCACTTCCCGCACCCTCCTCCCACTAATCAGTCTCTCCCACGTGTCCATACCCATTCCTACATGTCCGTTACACTCATACCCATTCTTCCTACCCATTACCCGCCTCTGGTTGTCTAGTAATGCAAACCAATCTTGTTGGTAATGGTTTGATCTTAACAGTACCATTTCGCTGTTATAAATAAATCCTCCATCCCTTTCACGTGGTTTCCCTGATTTCATCACAATTATTTGAATTACAGGTATTCAAGCTCAGCTCCGGCTAATTTCTGTTATAGATTGTGCCTGCTTTTTCAAGCAGATACCAGACACGACTATTCACAAAGACTGCTCTCTATTCAGGTATCCATACTATCAACATTATGTTACTATTTCTCTCCATTTATTTTAGAATATGGAACCCAAAAGAAAGGACCAACGCTCTGGTAGCAAGACCCCGGCTTAGGAATCCAAAAACCTCTGATACCCTAGACCTTGACCATATCCCTTTATCAGACCAATTTTTTAATATCACTGATACAAAGTGTGAATTCGATATGTTCAAATTACACCATTGGTTATAACAAACTTACTAGGATTCAAAGGATGAAATCAATTTATGGGAATCCATGTTGCCCATGTTCATGTTCCCCCAAACTCATTCATTCCTTGATTTAGTTATGTGGTGTCAAGCTAGGTATAATCCCCTTCAAAGAACTGTTGTAGCTCAGAATGGAGACATTCTTATCTCTTGCACACCTGAAACCATAAATAAAATGTTGCTCATTCCTGTAGGTTTTAACCCCGTATAGAAATTACCTGCATATGAATTCTAAAACATAGAAAAATAAACAATGTGAGAGCATAACACATAAAACACATATACACAGAGATTTTCCCATTGGATCCCAAAACCAGGACTACGAGCTTGATATTTCATTATGTTCCTTTCAATGTTACAATACATATTTATACATGCCGAAGCATCCAATACCATGGACTTGTTGGTTTGTGTTATATTCTTTCCATGACTAACCCATGTAGTGAATCGGGGGGTTTGAGGGGGGCGGG
>APFE031366290.1:53324-63387 GCA_000404065.3 Pinus taeda
TGTACTTGGCTTCTTCAAGTACACATGTAGATCATGAGGCATGGTTAATTGACTCAGGTGCATCTTTTCACTTCACTCTCGATAGAGAGTGGTTCTGCGAGTATGAGAAATACGATGGTGGTGATTTCTTCTTAGGAGATGATAGGAAGGCTAGAATCATTGGTTGCGGAAAAGTAAAGTTGAATTTGCAAGGTGGAAGGGTTAGAAACCTTCCGGGTGTTTTTCATATTCCTGCATTAGCCAGAAATCTGATTTCTGTAAGCAAGTTGGATGATGCAGGTGTAAAGACAGTGTTCGAGAAGGATACCTGCAAGATGGTTGGAGCACTGGTATTGATGCTGGGAGTTCGTATTGGAATTCTATACAAGATGCAAGGTAGCACTGTTGTTGACGAGTGCAATATTTCTATGGTTCCTGAAAATGGGGCAGAAAATCTAGTGGTCTCTGGAGAGAAGACCATGCTGTGGCATCAAAGGCTTAGACATATTAGAGAGAAGGGCCTTCAAATACTTCATGGTAAAGGTATGGTAGAAGGTATGAGTAATAGCTCTCTGGATTTTTATTTATGTGAAAATTGTGTATATGGGAAGCAGAATCGGGTGAGTTTCCCTTCTGGTGGTAAGAGGATGAAATATATATTAGAGCTTGTGCACAGTGACGTGTTTGGACCTTTGAAAGTTCCATCATTGGGTAAGTCTGTTTACTATGTATCATTTATAGATGACTTCTCAAGGAATACATGGATATATTTCCTTAAGAAGAAATCTGAAGTCTTTGACAGGTTTAAAGAATTCAAAGCTTTGGTGGAAAACCAGACAGAGAAGAAGATAAAGGTGCCGAGGACAGATAATGGTGGAGAGTTTTGCAGTAAGAAATTTGAAGAATTCTGCAAGAAGTGTGGTATAGCATGGTAGAAGACTACGTAAGAAACCCTCTCTTTCACATTTGAGGGTATTTGGATGTGATGCATATGTACATGTTCCAAAGGAGAAACAAACCAAGTTGGATAGTAAATTTGAAAAGTGCATGTTTATTGGGTATAAGGATGGTTTAAAGGGTTATAAGCTTTGGAACCCACTATCAAGGAAGGTTGTGTACGACTGAGATGTGGTGTTCAGAGAGGTAAAATATGTTATTAAACATGAAGTTCAACCAAAGGAACTTGAGAAGATAGAGTTTTAGCTTAAGGAGGAAGAATCAGACTCTACAACGGAGGAGGAATCAGAAGATGAAGGGCCACAAACTCTGGGTGTGAGAAGATCAGTTCGAGCAAGAAGGTAGCTAGAAAGGTATAGTCCATCTGCTTTCTATTCATATTTTGCTTTATCTATTACTAACGATGATCCCAAAACTGTGAAGGAAGCAGTGGATTCAGAGGATGGAAAACTCTGGAAAGAGGCCATGGTTAATGAAATGACATCTTTGCACAAAAATGAGGCATGGGATTTGGTGGAGTTTCTGGCTGGAAGGAAACCCATTGGTAGCAAATGGGTGTTCAAGAAGAAGATAAATGCATAAGGAAAGGTGGAGAAATACAAAGCTTGGTTGGTAGCTAAAGGTTATTCCCAAGTGCCGGGAATTGATTTTGGTGATATTTTTTCCCCTTTTGTCAAGGTAACTTCTATTAGATTACTTTTATTTGTTGCTACTGCTTTTGATTTTGAGGTAGAACAGATGGATGCGAAGACAACATTTCTTCACGTGGATCTGGAAGAGGAGATCTACATGAAGCAACCTGAAGGTTTTGTTATGAAGGGTAAGAAAGAACTGGTATCAAAAATTTGATACATTTATATGGGAAATTGGCTTCACCAAAAGAAAAGAAGATCACTGTGTGTATTTTAAATTAATTGGTGACCATGTTATTTATCTAGTCTTGTATGTGGATGATATGTTGCTAGTTCGAAATGACAAAGAAATTATCTAGGATTTGAAGACCCAATTGTCCTCCAAATTCGACATGAAAGATCTTGGTGCTGCAAACTATATTATGGGCATGGAAATTAAAAGAGATCGGGCAAAGAGGAAGCTTTGGTTAAACCAGAGGAAGTATGTCAAGACAATACTGCAAAGGTTTAATATGTAGGATAGTAAACTGGTGAAGGTTCCTATTCTTGTAGGTGTAAAGTTATCTGCTAAACAGTGTCCTAAGACACAAGAAGAGGAAGAGGACATGTCATGTGTTCCATATGCAGGTGCAGTTGGTAGCCTAATGTATGCAATAGTCTGTACTAGACTAGACATTGCCCATGTAGTGGGAGTATTGAGCAGGTTTATGTTAAAACCAGGGAAGGAGCATTGGACAGTAGTGAAGCGGATTTTCAGGTATTTTCATGGCACTAGTGATTTTGGTTTGTGCTACCAAGGAAGACCAAGATTGGACATAGTTTTGGATATCCGTGGCTTTGTTGATGCAGACTAGGCTGGAGATTTGGATCAGAGAAGATCTACAAGTGGGTATGTGTTTAATCTATTTGGAGGTGCAGTCAGTTGGATGAGTAAGAAATAATCTGTAGTGGCACTATTAACTACAGAGGTAGAATATGTGGCAGCCACTCATGCAAGCAAGGAAGCAGTTTGGTTGCAGAGATTGTGTTCAAGTATGGGGTTAGTACAGGAAGCTATAAGGATAGAATGTGACAGCCAAAGTGTAATTTTCTTGGCAAAGAACCCTGCATATCATTCAAAGACAAAGCACATTGATGTTCAATATCACTCTGTGAGGGATATGATAGAAGACAAAAAGGTGTTGCTCGTAAAGGTGGACACTTTGAAGAATATTGCAGATGCATTGAAAAAATCTGTGAGCTTTAAGAAGTTCTCTTGGTATAGAGAAACAATGGGCATTTCAGGGCTAGAAAAATGACTAAGCTCTCTTGTGGTCCCCTTTGGAAATAAAACAACAAGTGGGAGAACATTGGGTTGTGTTATATTCTTTCCACTACTAGCCCACATAGTTAACCGGGGGGTTAGAGGGGGAGCAGAGCCCCCCCTTCGTTGCACTGATTTTGTAGCGAGGGGGAGGTCACAGGGGGTTTGAGGCATACCTGTAACCCCACTTTATGGGGTCGGGGGAAACACCCTAGGAAATTTTGGTTTTGGACCCTATGTTAGGTTGGGTGGACCCACCTATGGTTTTGTGCATGATTTTTGCACATGTTTTTTTGACGCGATGGTTTTCGGTCCATGGTATTGGATGCGATGGTTTTCAATCCATGGTATTAGATGCTTCAACATGTATAAATATGTATTATAACATTGAAAGGAATATAATGAAACATCAAGCTGGTAGTCTTGGTTGTGGGATCCAGGGGGAAATCTCTGTGTATATGTGTTTTCGTGTTATGCTCTCGCATTGTTTATTTTATGTGTTTTAGAATTCACAGGTAATTTCTGTACGAGGTTAAAACCTGCAAAACACACATCAACAAAATACAAGAGACAATTGAAATCACACAAGGATGAAAATCAAGACAAACACATTGTAATTACACTTGAAAATTACTTAAAGAGGTTGAAAACCACTGAAAGCAAGAAGAAACCCTAATTTTCTTCTATCGTCTGGGATTAGTGTGCCTGTTAAAGGCAAAAGGGCGATGAAAGATAGAGAAGTGTGGCTGTAAATTGAAAATCAGCATTGGCAGTGCTTCTGTTAGAGCAGAAAATGCGTTGGGCAAGGAACATAAGGAAAAAAAAAATCTTCAAAATCATAGTAGGCTCAACACTCTCAAGAAAAAACCAGTGTTTGCATAAATCTACAGTGATGCATACAATCCAAGAAATTGATGGTTGGTCAAACTCATTAGAGAATCTGATCGAAGGAAATGATGGAAAGGTTATAGCTTCCCCAACAGAGTCAACATTTTTTTGTCTAGGTAAACCCCCTTTGCGGACAGAGATGATCCCTCTAGCCCATTGTCTGGAACTAGCAACCAACATGACAATTTATGAGACACATTCCTAAATTACAATCGAAATGAGAGAAGAGGGAGGAGACCTACCTCGTTCTGATGCTATAACGCACTCCTTTGTTGAAGATCTTGGTCTCTTTCTCCTCAGGCTCAACCCTACTGCTCACAGCATTTGAAGACCCGCACAAGAGGAAAAAGACACAACAAATCATACAAGTACAACAAGCATAATAGAATATAATCCACTTAACAGATCTAGGAGCATTAAGATAAATGATGCATTGACATAAACATTTATGGAAAGTGAACTGACAGTTGTATATATTAATGAATAAAAGAGGAAGCATACAACTAAAGCCTTGATATTAATAAGCCATCCTTGAGTGAATGTCCAAGTCCAAGTTCAAGCTCTCCAAGAAATCCTTCTCCAAACCAAATAAGTAGCATGTAGGCACTATCTCAGCATAAGGGTGCAAATAATTAGAGACCAACGTTTTGGGAATGGAAGAGGATGAATATATAGGTAGGGAGAGGGAGTTAGGATCTCTCCAAAGATAGGGGAAGACCCTCATGTCAAGGAGGGAGCTTATAGGGATAATATCAAAGGGCAATATTAGGAGAATTCGACCACATCCACAATGAACAACCTCCAACTCATCGTTTTGGAAGCCTCTAGATCACAGAGCTTCTTGTCCTCTTTGGGAAAACTTGCCTTTTAGGGATATCGTGAGTATCCAAGTAAAAACCATGCTGGAAACATGAGGCTAGTATGATGCAACTTACCATCAACACTAGTTTCCAGTGTCACAATTGCGCTAACCTTGAAATTAGGTTTTGAGCTTACTTCCTGAAGGAAGGCTCAAGGTATGTTTTCATTAAGTCTTCAGGGAGGATCTAGAATGCATATCAGGATGGGTACACTGCATAATTACTAAGTTTTGGGCACTCTGGGTTATGACATAGGGAAGTGAAGGAGGTGTGAAAGAATACTATGTAATAGGTCTTATATGGTTGCTTGATGTGCTTAGGTAACTATTATAATGTGTGGACTTCATTGTTTATGATGGCCATGGTTATTTATGTTGAAAAATGTGTAACTAAGTTCAGTATTCATAAATATGTAATGTACTTTTGATTCTTGTATATTGTAAAATGAAAGAAAAATTATTATTTTTTTTTGGAGCATGGGTTTCATTCTCAAGGTATTTTATTTTAGAGGTCAAGCACCCATTGCATGCTTCTAGGGTTTGTCCTAGGTCAAGAATTCAAAAGATCCCTTGTCATAAGTTGAAGACCCCATCGGGCACATTGTAACTTGTAAAGAAAATTACATTTTGTCATTAAAAGTGTCAAAATACCCTTCAAGACCAAGTCGATATGGTATTAGGAAACTCAGCCTAAATTGAGAAGCCACGTCCACCTTCAAAAGCCTATATAAAGGAGGGAGCTCAACCTCCTTGGATGAAATTCATTGACTCACTCATCCAAGTGAAGAAGAAGAGAAAGAAAGGAATCGAGGAAGGAAGAGGACGAAGAAAGATTGTTCAAGGCTATTTATCTCTCACACATGTGAAGGAAGGCTAGGGTTTCTGCTGTTAGATTAGAGTTTTTCTTTTGCAGGTTTGATCTTGAAGAAGGAAGAGAAAGAAGGTTAACAAAGGTCACATGTGTCATTCTCAAGCAATATAAGAAGGACAAAAACCAAGAGAAGGTTTGAGGAAGCCTTGGGAGGCAAGAATAAGCTCATACATGTGGAGGTAGTTGCTGTTTGGGGGGGGAGGGGAATTTAAAACTTGCAGTAGAGGCCGAAATTATGAAGCTAGAGGTTGAAGTTATGTTGTTGAAAGAGATTTGACTAGGTTGGACTTGATCTAAGGAATAAAATCATATAAAAGGTTTAGATTTGGTCTTGGTGGGTATTGGTCTTGGTCTAGAGGTCATGGAATTCATCAATTTAGGAATCTATAAGAAGACAAGATATTTACAGGTTTTACTCTCAAGTGGAGAGGTTTTGTCCCTGACTTGCAACTCACATTTTGTGTTCTTGTGCATATTGTTATTCTTGTTTTGGTATATTTTTTATGATACACAAACATAATAATAAGTGAAGAAGCTAATAAGTAATAAAAAGTAAAAAGATATCTCAAGAAGTTATCAAGAAAAGAGAAATCACTCTAATCATTGCCCTATAGAATTCTCAACAATTTATTGGTTAAGACTGTTGATTGTCTTTATACTACATTACATGTTTTATTAGTGGATTTGATGGTATTGTGTTGCACCCATTATGGGGAATGGTATGCTATTTCTATGCGTAAAATGTAGAATAATGTTAGACATGGATTGGCTTGTTTCAGTGCCTAGTAAAAGGCATATTTATAAGTTTATTGGATTGCATTATGTCCATGGATGATGTATGAATGTTAGTTGGGAAATGAGGGTTTCATTTCTATAGAGATTAATGTTCCAAGAAACATCAGGCTTCAAGGAAGCTTAGGAAAAGTCCTTGGAAATCCCTTATAAATTCCAAGTCTAAAGGATGAAGATATTGGACTTGTATTAGAGCCCATGTAATTCTTTATCAGAGTTGTATCTGAGGCCAGATAGGTTCTTGGACTAGAATTGAATATAGTCTGGATGTGTTATAGGCATAGTGGATGCATCCAGAAGTCTAGACATTCGAGCCTTTTGTGCTTGTGCACTTTTGTGAGTGCATTGGATGTGAACTAACCTAGATGAATTACAAGGCAATGGAAAAGGGTACATCTAGGTGGGGCCCATTTTAGGAGTTGAAGGCTTAAATCCATATATGGTTGCAGGCCAGATTCCACGAAAATTTGGGAGTGGGGTCATTTAATAAAATTTTGGTGCAAAGTCGGATGTTGCTACAAGAGGTGGATGAGTCCAAAAATTCGGGACATCCAGAGGTGAGGGAAAAGTGAAAAGGTGTGTAGCCCCAAATGTGGGCCAAGGCTAGATTTGTGAGTTGCGCAACAATATCTAGTGCGGGATCTACATAGTGAAGTAAAGTGTGAGGGCCAATACGTTAACTTGTGGAAATATCCAGGCATTCGAGAAAAAAGGGTTTGGCACAATTATGTGAAATCCCATATGGTTGGTCATACTTGGATACACTTAAGGAGATGTGGTATTCCAGGGGTCCAGGAAGGTTTCCATAATGATACACTCGAATATCACTTAGAACTAGATAACATAGGGATTCTTCACAATGCATGAAGAAATTGGGTTTCATGGGACCCGTCGAGTAGGGTGAGGTGGCAAATGCCACGTAGGTCGGGTAAGGCCATATGGATGTCATGTTGGGTCTTAGAGGATGTAGACATGTGACATGGAGGATTACACTGATGTGGCATGCTGACAACATGACACGTGGCAAGTATAAATGACCCTTTCATATAGTCAATTAGAAAATTTTTGCGTGACATGTGGCACCATAGGTGGATGCCACATGGCAAGGTGACATCACTTTGACATCAATATGATGTCAGCATGTCATAAAAGGGACAAATGATGTGGATATGAGTAACATGGATGCCAGGTGGCACCACAGGTCATGCCATGTCATTTGGGGATAGAAAGCGTTGTGTCAAAATTAGTGTCTAGAGATCAGAAGATTTTGCTAGCGCAATGTATTTAGTGCCAAGTTTGTGTGTGGTATAACTAGTATATGGGTGCGGACTAATAGGAGCACTAAAGGGGGATTCCTCCATTAGTTAATGTACAACATCTAACGAATTATGAACCCCCCCACCCCTTGTTAACTACAGGGAAGGCAGGGGGCTTTGCAGTGAATGTAAGTTGTTGATTTAATTCAAACAATAGTGTGAAGGACTTGAGCTGCATGATGTTTACCATTGGCAATGTCAGTTCCATGTGGCACTATTTAACTGGCCGATCTTTAAATAGGCATAACTTTTGATCCAAGGATCATATTGAGGTAAATTTTACATCACCAGAAATCTCTTGACAAGTTGGATGCTATGGTGTTACCCAAAGCTACGTCCGCTAATTTTGGGAAAGAAGGAAATTTTGTAATCCCATTTTCATAATGAGACGATGGAGTTTGGGTTAAATAAAAGTAACACCTTTCACAACCTGAGATATCTAAGGGAGGGTGGAAGGGAGTGCTACCATTAATTTCCTTTAGATATCATATTCTTTAATTATTGGTTTTACGCTTAAATGTATGACATGGTTTAAATGCAAAAAACAAAGAATAGGAAAAAAACACACACCATCCTTAGATAAACACAAGATTTACCCTCTGAAACTCACATGAGAGAAAACGCAGCTAAAAGGTTTGGTTTCTCTACTCTCTTTATTCTCTTTTCTCTAATATGGAAATTTGAAAATACAAAGAAAGAAGTACTCTCTGTAGAGTTACTTGAGACCAATGACCTGCACTCGACTGATACATAATCTTATCCTCCTCTATTCAACTATGTAACTTCCCACTCTTAGATGCTCCATGCAACTATGGAATGAATACAATGACATAGAATAAAACCCTTTCTACTCCTAGTGGCCTGAGATTTAACATTGCCTAATAATCGTCTAGGGATAAGGTTTTAACCTCTTCAACCCTTAATTAGAGTTATGATTTTGGACCTTCTAGAATCGTTTTAGAAGTCCATAGGTGGCTAACCCCATGTGTTGAGTAACAAGAGCTAATGTGGTTTCCTCTGGTACCATGGTAATCAACATTGTAGGTGAACTTGATTTGATTGACATGATTCTTGTGTTGTTGGAAAGGTCTCTGAGTGTAGATCAACATAGAGAAATTTAAATGTAAGTGAGGAAAGTTTTGACCTCCTCTCCCCTAAAAGAAAAGCCATTTGATGCCTCAAAATAACTTTGAAATGTTTCAAAGCTCAATTTTCCAAACTAGGACCTACCCTTAAAATGACCCTATAAGTTGATTCCTCCAATTTATTCCACTATAAAATCATCAAGATAGATTATAACTAATATATCATAATACTCTATCATAATGCATTAATATTTAAAATTGTGGATTCTAATTTCAAGAACATGAATTTATGATAATAGTATTGTCTTTCGGATTAATCACACTTTTTAGATTTGGTCGACTTTTCGAACCAACTAATGTGGTTCATCCTCAAGACAAAGGTTCGAACCTTTGTCATGAGGATTGAAACCACATTAATTGGTTCGAAAAATCGACCAAATCTAAAAAATGTGATTAATCCGAAAGACAATACTATTATCAATATGAATAACAAAAATGTAAAATCTAACATGAATTTATGAATTAGACTTACCATTAAAACGACTATATAAATTGATTCCTTTAATTTTTCCACATTAAAATCATAAATATAAATTATACTAATATATCATAATACATTTATATTTAAAATTATAGATTTTAATTTCAACAACATGAATTTAGTTAATAAATATATATAATTGATTCAATTCATGAATATATATAATTCATTATTAATAAAAATAAATAGCCTTTTTTCCCAATCTTAATTATATCATTAAAATCGTCATTTATTTAAAAGAAATATTTTTCTAATTTCAACTTCACTCATATATTATCAATAAAATATTAATTTCCAAATTTCAACTTTTATCCTACATTAACTAATAAAATGTTAAACTAAATTAATATACTATCAAAAGACAAATAAGAAAAATCAACAATTTTTTTGTTCTCATGGATAAATGTTGAAGCCTGCAAAATAAAAACATTATTTTGGCAAAGGGAGAATGGCTCATGATATTTTTTTGCCAAACAAATTTGAAATATACTCTTTTAAAGATTTATACATACATAATATAAATTATATTACATGATGTTCTGATAGCAACTCATTTGACCAGATTTCATGTTTGAATAGAAGATATAAAAAAACAACGAGTTGTGTTTAGTGTGATTTTTTGGAAGTTTTTCTAGTGAGCTTTTCTGGTCTAATTTCTTTAAAATCCAACAGGAAATTATTGAAATCAAAAGTTTGATGGTAATCTTTGCACAATCTAAATGCCCTAGGATTTTTGAGGGTGCTGAATCCATATATACAATGAAAAAACCAGTTTAAAAAACAAAAATCAAGATTTCACCTTATTTTTTTAGCTAAATTTAAACAAGAAAAAGTCTAAAA
>APFE031366290.1:64350-88027 GCA_000404065.3 Pinus taeda
CATAATTCAATTTAAAATGACACAAAAATAACCATCAACTAGAAAAAAAAAGTTACATTATTATCTTTTCAATTTTCAAAATATTCACTTTAATATTTATTTTTTTCAAAAATTTAATCAACTTCATAGAATCTTCAAAACTAATTGAAAATCAAAGCTTCTTGACCAAAATTAAAAACAATATAACCTGCCAAAATATAAAAACATGTTGTTGTGCTAGACCTTGACATACATGGACATGGGAAGTAAAAAAAAAATTGTGTCAGACCTTGACATACATGGACATGGGAAGTAAAATTTCAGAACTAATTAAAAGTCAAAGCTTCTTGACCAAAATTAAAAACAATATAACCCGCCAAAGTATAAAAACATAAAACATGTTGTTGTGCCAAACCTTGACATACATGGACATGGGAAGTAGAAAAATATATTCATAATAACTATTGGGCATTATCTCCAGGCATCTGCCCTAGTTAGTCACTACCTTCATCTAAGGAGAAGGAGATGTTGGTTAATCTCTAGTTAGCCTGTGGTCAATATTGTCATTGCCAATTTGATAGAATTCTCCTGTTGAATCCTCCTATACCTTAACATACACCTGCAATATTCAAATGACATTTAACTTTGTATCGACTTCATACCATGATCAATAAAATAACAAAAACATATACAATGTAATCCAATATAGTGAAAGCCATCACCTCTTTTATATTAAAAAACATTCTATCAAAGTAGAAAAAACACCTATTCATAAACACTTTCGTTAGAAATAAATAAATAATTTATAAAGAAATAATTTTCCTTTAAAAAAAAATTTGACAAAAGCTTTGAAAATCGTTTTTCGATTCTCAATTCGTTACTATGTTTCGATGACTAAGTTATTTTTTTTTTGAATTAATTTGAGAAGAGTTTGGAAATCATTTCATGTTTTTTAATATATATATATATATATATATATATTAATTTTAAATATAGTTTGTGTTTTAAATTTTTTTTATTTAAATTTTAAATATAGTTTGTATTTTATAAAATTTTTATTTAATAGATATGAGTAACAGTTAAATTAAATAAAACGTTTATATATATATTTTAAATTAAACAAAAAATATTATTATTATTATTTTAAAAGTATTTTATAAATGGTTTAAATACGTAGTCTAAATTAATAGATGAAATGCTTTTTCCTAGACAATTTTTTCTAGTTAATTTTGTTCAAAATCCAGTGTATATTTTTAAGAATCATAAGTTTAAGTTTTTTGATTTGCAAAGTTTGAGTACTTCGAGGTTTGTTTAGGGTACTGAATCTATTTATGTATTCAAAATTGCATTTTAAACAATAAGAAATCATAATCTTGCTTAAAATTGTATTGTAGATTCCGACTAAAAAATCCATTTTGTTTATTTGCTACACTGCGTGATTTTTAAATGAGTAATAATTCCAAAATCCAAATGGATGAGAACACTAAGATTCCAATGAACGCTATAGATGCTCATTAAATTTATCGCTTATTTTCTATTTTGCAACATTGAAACAACTCCAAAAACAAAACATATTTAAATATATCAACAATAGAAGGTCAACAAATTGAGTTAATAAAACATATTTAAATATACATTAGAAGGTCGACCAATCTAGTTGTTGAGGATTCATTTCCACATTCAGTGAATCATAACAAAGCTAACATGGCATATCAATACTTCAGGGTAAGCACTATCCACCCGGTTGGAGAGTTTTTAAGGCATTATAGACCACATAGACATGTGTATGCACTAGTGTTGTACTTATCACGATAATATTGAAAGTATTGTGATAATATCACCAAAACCAATTGCAACGATGATATAGACAATAATTGTTGTGATAATTTTCCCTTTTGAAATCATCCTAATTTCTTTAGCAATTTCAATTTATAACCGTTTTTTTTCTTTTTAAGCCTAATTTTAAAAAGTGAGTTAGGGGATTTATAAGTTGTGAGGATACTGTTATTATTTCCATCAAGAAAACAAGGGGAAATATATTGTTTTCATTTCCCATGATTCCTCTCATGAGATAAAATGAAATATAAAGGAGAATCACTTTTACTTACATTTTTAACATTACCATTAATTTCTTTAGGATGTTTAAGAGTGATTCGATTCTCATTGGATTTCATATGAGAAAGTATAATTTTAGGTCTCATTCAAAATTCAACATACTAGTTTTCAAGATTTCAAGATTGGCAAGATTGCAATGTTTCTACTATTTTATGTGATGTATGAGGTTATGGAATTGACATTGAATCAAGATCAGCAAGCCCTTTATATACCTCGATGTTGGTGACATTGTATTTTGAACTCCTCTGCCATGAACCTATTAAAAATGCACACTTCACTCAAGAAAAATCGTGGATTAGGATGTGAAGTGTTTTCTATCTTATTTTAATGCTTAGAGGGTGATCTTGATGAGGAGGATCTCGATATAGGCAATGCTTTTGACGTGATGTAGCTATTTGTTGTTGCATGATTTTGTTTGGATTCTAGAGGTCATTTAGATCCTCTCTATTAATCTATTTTAATTTAAAGATGGATTGCACTAAGTGATATTTTGGTTATATGTACCCTTATTATATGCATGCGAAAATTTTCATATTTGTGTATAATAATTTGGATTCATATGGATACACATGAATTATATGTTCTTTTCGAAATTTGAATATGTTATGTATTCTTTCGTTGACCAATATTTTGGTCCGGTTTTGATAACATTGTTGAGGATGCTATGACCATTTTCCATCATGAAAAAAAGGATAAATCTGTTGTTTTCATTGCCATGATTCATATCATAGATGCATTTATTCTTGTTTTGATATTATTTTCTATCATTATATCAAATCTTATGACTTAGGTCAAATATCATATTTTAGTATCTATATTTGGTAGATCACATCTTATATATTGATTTTATTTTCTTATTTATGTGGCAATGTGTTTGTTTGATGTTGATGTTGGTATAGAAGTTAAAAAAATTGAAGAAAAAAATTATTTTTTTTTGCATTTTTTTAAGTTTTCCCAATAATTTCCATAATTTTCAATATTTTTCCCCAATATTGCTAATAATTTAATTTTTGAACCCCCATCGATAAATTGCTAATAACAATAAACTTAACATTGATATGCACTATCCTACTGCGACATACAAGGTCGCATGCCTTAAAGAGCCTTTCATTGTCAACACATGTGGATACCATTTTACCAACAAACACTTTATGGTAGTCAAACTATGGATGGTATGGAGTTGGCTATGCCATTTACACATTTTGACTATCATGTCAAAAACTTGGATCCATGGGTCCATCCTGATGGATGCATGGTAATTAACCCCATACAATGTTGATGGATGGTAAGGTTTTAATTTCATAGGTTACAATGCCAATCAGGAAGAATTTTATGAATGTATGTTTCTTATTAAAAGTACCCTTCTTTCAATTAAGTAATATATATTTTGTGTTTTTATTAAATTTTTAATATAGATACCAATTAATTATTACAACGTTGAAATAAATCTTATTTTAATACTTGTTATTATAGTTCTAAAAGAATACAAAATTATTATGAAATAATGTTTAACATCAAATGTAGAATTTGCACAAATAGAAATTAGAGTGACTTTCATTAGATACACATTATCAAACAATAAGTAGAAAAAATAAATGCACTTTTTTGCAACCAATAAACTTATAGAGCCACATAATTTTCTAAGTATGGTGAACATTTACAAGTATCATCAAACTGCAAAAGTTTATACAAAATATTTGATATGTTATACATCATATCAAAAACAAAATTATTCCAAAAGTAAACAAAATTCTTAAATATTTAAAATTTTTCTTCTCTTCGCATTTTTCCAAATTTCATATACCTTATTCCAACCCACAATTGATGAATCAATCCCTTCTAGTGACACTTGTACCAAAGCATCTATGCAGGCAATGGAAATTTTGTTCTTCTTACATCCTTTATATGTTTTTTCTTGAGAATCTTCTCTCACATGTAATTGTGCTTGTAGTAAATAATAAGTATTGCTTGCCATTGTTTTGACATATTTGAAAAAATTGTATGTAACTCTGTGATACAAAAAATCCTCCAAGCATCTTTCATGGATGATCCCTCACGATTAACAAAAAGAGTATTGACAAATGCATGCAACTAATTTAAACAAACTCCAAAATCAAATAATGTTTTGTTTTCTTCACTCTCACATATAGTATGTTGCAACTCCTGAAAAAGTTTTCTAGGACAACACTTTGAATTCTCTTCTCTTCCATGAACATCTTGTAAGTAATGAAAAGGGATAAACAACCTTATAGAGTTGAGAAAAGTAAGATCAAGGAATCTTCCATTGAAATTCTCTACAATTTCTTGTGCATATTATTTTGCAAGTTGTTTGGAACTCTCTAATAAACCATCTATGCAAGGTTTCCATGATAGTTTTTGTGTATCAAGATAATCAACATATGCATGTGGAATTGATAAAAATCATAATTCATGACTATGAACAAGTCTCTCTTTATCATGAATCTATAGATAGCCAAATTTAGAAGCATTTAAAAATTTAAATAAGTAACATGTGCCATCTGCAAATGTGTGAATTCTTTAAAAACACATTTTCAAAGTGTTTATAGTAACATCTATGCTTTCCCCTAAATTGGTAACATCAACCTAATCCTATTGAATTTTTCATTTAACTTGTTTAATTCACACATTACATTTGCAAGCATATGTAAACAAAATTGAATAGAAAAGATCCTTACCTTATTATATTACGAGTCTTCCCTTTCATTTTTCCACAAGGATCAATACAACAATCCTTTCAATGGCTTGTCCTCTTGAAAGCCATTTAGCTCCATGGATTTGACGAGCTTGAATAGTTTCAAGTTGCGTAAGTTCTTGTAGAGAAATAAGTTGATTATTTATTTTAGTAGAATTTTGCACCCATGAATATACCTTGTTTTCCAATTTAGATGTAGTTGGAACTTCACAATGAGCAATGCGATGGATACCTATAACATTGGATATATAATTTTTTTAAAACGTAAAAAAGCCATTTGCATTGGCAACCATTGATGAAGTACCATTTTTGGAAACTATTATCAATCTTTTATTTGAAATTCCCCTTGCTTCCTTTAAATCATTGATTGCATCATGTGTTGTTTTCCCCTCTCCATCACAAACATTTATGACCTTTAAAAATTGTGATGGGAGGCCCAAACGATTTTGAGTCTAGAAATTTGCATAAATCACAAGATTATTATCTAAGCTATGATATGTACGTTAATCGAGAATCAATGAAAAATAGTACTATCCAACATTCTTGTAGTTTGAAGTTCTTTAAGATAGTCAAATATAGCAGAAAAGACTTTCTTTTGCAAAATTTGATTTGTGTATGATGTGTTGTCTTTATTATGTGGAATCTTTAGTGTTTGTAAGGACATTGTAAATTAGCAAAGAGATTCATATTTTGTGAGAGGTAAATATTCTTGCACAATCTAATAAACTAATTGTGCTGATAGGTGTTTCTCTGTGGGGTTCAAGTGGGTAGGCACTGTTCACTCCAACCAATCAGAAGCCTTCATTTTCCTCTACCTAGTTGCAACCAAAATATGACAAGTGGAATTGAATTTGCTGGGATTTTCGTCATCTATTTTCCATCTGTAACACATGACAGTCAGTTAAAAAATATTCCCCATTATTAGGACCATTGGTCAAAATCGTCCCTGCATTTCTTTCTTGTGTCACAAACAATTCCTTCTCTACCCTTCCTTCTTCTCCAATCACAAACCATAAATTTTTGACAAACCATACTAAGATAAAGGCTTCCCTCCAAACAAATATTTGTAGTCTCATCAATAGTCAAAGTTGTTTTGCTATATACCAAAGGCAATTGCTTGTTTCCTACTATCTTTCCTTTGTAAAGGGGGGAGCCTGTGTAATTTTTGTCATTCCCTAGAATAACTGGGGCCTATAACTCTCTGTCAATAGTGCTGACGCCTATGATTGTTATCCATGGTGTTGTATTGGAAATCATAGAAGCAATCAACCCTTCATTACTAGTTAACACGAGAGAAAAATACCCTTCTCAATGGCTCCAAGAGCTTCAATCACTATGTAATATTTGTAATAAAGGATGGGATTATTATTATGACTACTAATCAATATGGATATCATGTCCACTCCACCCAAAACTTCCACACTTCCTTCTCCATCCCTGGAAGTAGGTCAAAGTTGACACAAACCTATTCCCAGCTGACCTTATAAATGACCACTCTGGGTTTTGTGGTGATGCCTCTAGCCATTCCTTGGTTAATCCAAGAAGGCTCAACCTAGGAACCTCCAACATGACCTCGATAGAAAAATTATGTGTACCATGGCCCTCGACATCTCGATCAGATTTGAAAATTTCCTTTTTATCGACATCGTTGTTCTTAGCTTCATATCCTTTGTGAAAGTAGTGGGATCCAATGATTTTGTTGTTACACCAGGAAGCATTGAACTCGTTACCTGCTTCACACTCTTCCTTCCTTCTGGAAGGCACTGATCACAACAAATATAGTTCTAAATTTTCACAACAAATCAAATTCCAAATTTACTAGCCATAAATTCATCAAATGGAACATAATAAGATCACAATTTGACCACAAATTCATTGAATGGAACAAAAAAGACTATCTTAGTTTAAAGTTGACCACTTGTTTTCATCCTTGAATCCTTATCCATGTATGTTATTTCTTGTTTGTATGATTTCCATCTCCCCTTTGGCTCTCTCTTTCCACCTTATACCTAGACCTAGTGAGAAAAATGAGCACTTGAATTTGAGTAGCAGTTTGCTAGAGCCTACATGTCCTAAAATTGCATCTAAAGTGCTATGATGTGATTAGCAACATCCTTGAGGAAAGTGGGAGTGTGTAGACTATAGATTTCTAGAACAAGATGCCTCAAGGTTTGCATACAAGAAGTGATAGTGTCTCACTATTTTCTTTGCAATGATGCCCATCCTAGATGCATTTTTGAGCAATATTTAGGTAAATTTCTTACATAGAGTTGGTGAAAATATAATTTTGTATGATTTTACTTGGAATTTTTACATGAATGCTTTGCCTCCTATCTATGCTCCACAATGAGTGGTCACATTTGACCCACGACAACAACATGTGTATTTCACATTGGCATACTAGCTCTGCCTTATGCCCATCTAATAGTTTGTTGGAAACTATTTGTATTGAATACAACAACTTAGTTCCTATGCATAGGGTCAGAACATCATGCATGGTGGTGGTGAAGTGATGGTAAGTGGTGCACCATCATAGCCACTATAGGTAGACGAACAAATATATTTTGTACCAATCATCAATGCCCCAGATAGCCATGATGGTTGTGGCCTCGCCTCTCCACCATATTCACATCACCACATTCATCGCCATGGACTTGAAGCTATAAAAAATATTGTTTGATGCCTTTGACCAAATACTTGCCTTATGTGCATTGATTACTTCATGATTTCCTCTGTGTACCCCTTCATGTATAACCTTTCTTGCATTGCTTGCTTGAAGCATATTGAAGTTTGTGTAGGAGGTGAATTTGGCTTGGCTCAATATCGTACAAGAGCCCACCCCCATGTTAAGGGTTGGTCTCTCCATACATACTTCTATTAGTATCAACTTTTGTGCATCATCCAATTGTTGCATTTGAAAGAAGGCTTCTAGGGTTTGTAGTGAAGCATCCAATGCTTACATTTTAAGATTGAAAGCTTCATATATAATTTGAATATTAGTGATGCTATTGTCTAATGATACTATAGGACTGAATTATTCATATTGGGTTTGAATTTTGATGACAATGATGACCTCACATTCTGCTAGACGTACCCCCACATTTTTTGAAAGTTCAGAAATGTATTTTGCATTTTAGATGCAATTGTTGGTTGTTTAATATGTGTTTGAATGTCCCAATCTAAAATGGGATGCAGGAGTAGTCAAGCAATTGTACCACGTACTTAGAACATGTTTTTTGAAAGAAATCTTTAGTGGAGAAATTGAGGAAAATGAGTAGTAGAATATAACAACACTTCATAATCATGATCATGATCAGTGCTCATTGCATTCATATAATTCAATCACTAGCTTTTAAAAGTATGTAATTATAACCCAAATGAATTATATGATGTACATAATGCATTTCATTTCATTTCATGTGTTATTTTAAAATATGTTGGTGCAAGCATGGGGATGATCATTTCATTTATTGTGCCAAGATGATCTCAACTATAAATAACTAATATTATTTTGAAATATTTCATTTTATGGCTTACATGTTCATTCAGTCAATCATTTTTAACAAAAAACTATCAAAGGTACAGATAGAAACATCAATTTGTCACTAGAAATTATGAATTTAATCTTCCTTTCTATTGATAAATTCAATGTAAAAGGTTCATATTAAAATTTATTATTATTATTTAATTTATTAAATAAATTGAAAATATTTTATTTTATGTATTGTTTTTCATATTTTAGAATATTTAATTTTCTTTTTCCTCACAGGGGCTTCAATGGAGGAGCAATACCATACCATGTGCTTTCATATTGGGGGATATATTTTGAGGAAAAAATGACATAATATATCCAGCATATAATAGGTGGTAAATGGTTTTTATATTGGCATGTATAAAACATGGAGGTCAAAGTTACTGAAAAAAAGGATATCTACAATATCTAGTGGAAATAGTTTGTTTTTTTTTTTTTTTGTATGGAAAAAGGGATTGGGTTCATATTGGTAGGGGGTAAATATACGTGATTTTTAGAGGCATTTTCCAATATGAATCAAAATTAAGGGTATTGGTTAGTATCCACGAATGCACGTGCTATGTCAGAGGCTCCATTGAGTGAACCCTCGTGTTTTTCCTTAAAGATTAGAGTGAGTTGCATGATATATAATAATATATATAATTATAATATAATATATAATAATAAAATCCAACATATTAAGTTTGAAAAAAAAATTAATATACATCTTTTTATTTATATATTGATTCTCATCTCACAACTTTCTAAGAACGCCCAAAGAAGGCAATTGGGAAGCAACTTCACACACCTATTATAGGGAATAATTATTGTATGAAAAACAATAAACCTCTCAAGTTTTCTCTGAAACTCGAGATAGACATGGTAAGGGATCGAGTTTCTGAAGGTTTCCACTTTCAACAATAAAAAGAGTAAACTGGAGATTGACAAGATAAGTGAAAGAAGAACCTATGAATCCTTGCACGCAGATTTGTTGGAGTGATCAATGTAAATGGGAAGCACTCCTAGCTAGCTCCAAAGGTTGTTCTTGCACATAAAGAAGAACATATTAAACCATTCACATCATCAATATTATCAATCAAAACCATAGTAGATAAACAACTAAGTATTATTGAATAAACTAGTATACACGAAACTTCCAAACAATCATTAGTCAAACACAATAGAAATGATCATTGAATAATAGTGTGGAAGGAAGAACAATTGATCTATATATTAATGAAAAGAAGGAAGGTTACAACCAAATGAATTTTCAACAACACTTCCTCCAACACCTTGCTCCAATACTCTCTCTCTCAAAGAAGATCTCGACAACATAACAATGCATAAAATTTCGATCCCCTTCTCAATGGCCAAGCTCTCAATTTATAAGAAAATGGAGGTTATGAATACTATTAGCATCTCTACAGTGAAATTTTGGAAAAATATTTAGGGTGGATGATTTTTCCTCATGGTTTAATGCTTTATGCCACTTTATAATGCTTTATTTGAAAACGCAACAACTGTAGGTGAGGCTGAGGTGATCAAATTCCACTGTTTAAGAGTTTCCTTAAGTGAATAAGAGTGTCACAGTGAGTTAAATCAAGTTTTTATCTCATGACTGCATGAGATTAGGATAGATGAAGAGACAAAGCATTATTTTATAGGGTAACATAGGTTTCAGAACTGATGACCAATGTTATAATGCACTGTGTTAGGCATAGAGGGTGTGTTATGGTTTTAAATTGGCCAAATAAGGAGATGTATTTTAGCCAAAAACATAATGGTATCCTTTGAGCTGATGATGAGGTATTTCCAAGGATAAAAAATTCCCTCTAAAGTGTTAGGTTAGAGAATAAGGCGAGGGCCAAAATAATTTATAAAACAATTGAGGAGAGAGAGTAATCAAAATTGTGGAATTGAAGGAGGCATGCAAAAAACATCAAACATATGTTAGATATATAAGTTATGTCTTGAGTCATACATTCCCATGCTCAGTAGTTAAAGCAGAAAAATACATTGTGGATCCATGGAGAAAATGACATAATAATGTCCACCAACAAGTACAATGTGGATCTATGTCATAGTGTAGCCAGTTTGATATATGATGTCTTAGGAAACAGAATACACATCTTGGGAGAGGAAACAATGCTGAGTGATGTAAGCCTCATCCCAAGGTCTTTGTGACCATCTTAAAATGAAACAATTCTACTCATGTGAATAAATGAGCTGATGTTGAACATGTGGTAATTTGTCTGATTACTGGTCAATAATGAAAACTGTTAACATACATGAGAAAGGCCACTGATAAGTATGATCATCTCCAAAATGTTAAGTACAATCTAACGGGTGCGAATGAATGAGTTGAGGCCGGACACTTGTAGAATCACTCAATTTGCATTCAATAATGTAAACCCCCTCTCAAACACATGGAAATTACCACTGAGGACTATAAGCTCCATGGTACTATAATGTTTCTCAATCCGCTTCCCAAATAATTTATTGAAGCCAGTAGGAAGGGACCTGTTGAAGGTGGGAAATGATTAGTTCCACATTCTTTAACTAGAAATGGTAGTAAAGTGATTTATTTTGGAGATAGTGTAGAACAACATGGTAGATTGACTCATGTCAAAAGGACACATGATAAAGTGATTGATGAGGTTAATAGATAATAAACAATCCCTTAAACATTGCAAGGTACGATACTAAGGAGACCAGATAACTTAGACTCAAGAACACCAGAAGGAGTAGGATACGAGGATGCAAAGACATCAAGGTATCAAGGCAAGACTCATAAGATGGTAGGGTTCAAAGAGAAGATGAAAAAGGTGAATAAGTTGGACGAGTGTCATGTTCAAGGGATAAACAATAGTCTATTTCCATAAAATTCTGACTGATATATATAATAATGAGTATTATTTCTTCCATTTTTCCCCATTCTATTAAGGTTTTACGAGTCTAGAAATGGTAAAATCAGCGTTATTTTCACATTTAGAGGGTTTGGAAAGATCTTAAAGAAGACTCTGGGGGGCATCTTTGTCATGATTGATGCTTGGATGGGACAAAGATATAATAGTATACTCGACACAATTCTTTTTCGATATTTAGTTCATTGAGTCCAGATAAAGAGATAGAACTATGCTCAATAGATATTCTCCTCATTTTGTTATGAGTACGAGGGAGAACGAAGTAAACTCAAAATTATTTTTAAAATTTTGTATGAGTTAGATGAAGAAAACTCATGGTATTTTTTTTCTTCAGATTGACTAGCTAGAAAAAGAATGTCTCGACCTTCTTCATGGGAATTTTACGAGCCCGAAGAAGTAAACTTCAGGTTTTTTTGGTTTAATGAGTGAGAAAAATAACATAAGAAGAATGTTCATTTTGTGCATAGAGTTGTAAAATCTGTTAAGAAAATCACTTAAAAACATCATTAGTAGTTTAAAAACATATTGCAAATTAGTTATATATGGATCAATGGTGAAAAAAAGAGAAAAAATCTACTTTAAGATGACCAAACCATGGGTTAGGCATACCTCCATGTCTATAATAGGATTATGAACTCCTCATTTGCACCATTTGAGTTTGGAGAGCTGATTGGAGGAGAAAAGGTAGAAAAAATTCTGAGGTGATTTGCACACAATCCAGGTAATTTCTTCTGATTCCGTATATTCCAGGTAAGAGTCAAGATCCTACATTATTCATTAAATTATTTTGTTTGAGTTTTCACTGTGAAATTTAGGGTTTTGGGAAAGACCTAGATCTTTTTGTTGGGTAATGTTGGTGCCCAGGCCTAGAGGCGCATTATAATGTGTTTCCCAAAAAGGGTATCCACATTATAATGCCCTGATATGAACTATTGAGGGGGGAAATAAAAAAGTTTTTTTCCTATAAAGCTTAGCAGTTGAGATGAAAACTGGTTCAAAATATTTTTGTGTAGCTTAAGTCTAGGAAAAAGACTACAGGGAGGAAAAGAGACCATAAATAAGTAGAAAGGAAAATGCTCAATGATTTGACATGCCTAGAAGAATTGAGAATATGCGGGATTTTGAAATATTCTCCGATCCAACTAATGAAGGCACATGAAGATCTTATGGAAACAATAATCTAGATGTGGGATGAACACCAAAGAGTTTTTAGGGTGAGGGATCAAGAGATGGATCTCAATAAGCATGTTATTTACTTCCTCACTAGGTTATGATGTAGAGGCACACAAGTAAAGTTATAAGGAGGACGAGCAGATCCTCAAACAACTACGAACTTGATTTTTGAGTTTTGCACACCAGGGATAGCAAATGTGAGCAACATAATTCCAATTGATAGGGTAAGGAGTAGACCATTGAGGTCCATTATTTGGATGATTGTACGATTGGAAGGGGTGAAGAGTCAACATGTAGCAACCAAGGCCCAAATGTTTATCAAGGTAGAGTCCTTGAGGCCTCTAGTGTTTGACTACTGTGAGGGTCTTCTTGTGTAGGTCAAAGATGAGTTAACAACATGTAAGACAAGGGCCCAAAAGGAGTTTGGGTTTGGTTCACTAATAATATATTTATTCTTAGAGAGAGTGCCCATGATGAGTTCACATGTATTTTTATCAGTAGTGTAACCCATAGGGCCCATGATACAAAGATAGAATCAGATGATGCCTTGAGTAGGAGGTGGGCCTAATATGATATATTTCGATCCAACATTATCTTCATGGTTCCAGATGCAAATCCATATGATTGAAGATTTCCCATATGCAGAGATGAATTTCATAGGGGATATAGAATTAGTATTACCCTCGAGCACACAGTGGGGGATTGTGGGTAAGAATATAAATCAATAAAGGAATTATTTGGCTTTTGAAAATTATGTAATTTTTTGGTTGGATGTAGCAAACTAACATAAGTTTTGGCATGGGACAGATGTGGTACTCATTTGTCCTACGAGGGTTCCTCGATGGGAGAGGTGAATTGAGAAGCTCGCATATGCTAGAGTAGTAGCCTAAGAGGGAGATGATACTTAGAGCCTATAAGAGGTTTCTAGGAACCTTAAGGGACTGACAATGGGAATACCCACGTGAGAGATAGCAGTTCATCTATAAATTCATTTTGTGGGTGTGTCTAAGATATTCTTAGTACCCTTGAGGAGGATAACGCGAGTAGTAGTGTGATACCATGACCAGCTAACTCAAGAAGACTATAGGATAGATGTTAGTCTTAGGGTATCATGCCGGGCTCTATGGAAACCATTTTTTATAAACATCTTAGTCATAATTTTTGATGTACTAAAAACTTAACTATATTATATATACATATAATACATATATACATATATACATATATACATATATATATATATATATATATATATATATAATATATATATATATAAATATATATATAAATATATCTATATATGTATATATATATATATATAATATATTATTATATATATAATAATATATATACTATATATATTATATATATATATATATATATATATATATATATATATATTTATTATATTAACACACCAACATAAGCAAAAAATTGTACATAATGTTAAAAGGAACATGCTAGTGGGATACTATGCATAATGCTTTTTTAGATAGAGCCTATTTTTGGGATCCGCAAGTGGGTTTCCTTCATAGTTTGTGAGTTCATAGACACCTTTTATAGTACCCAAGCAATGATGTAAGGAGAAAGCCACATGGGTTCAAAAGTTTCTACCCGAGGCGGTTATTTTTTTGTCATAAATGAGAACAAGGTCACCTTCTTGGAACAAATGAGGCTTAATATGTTTTTTGTACTGGGATTTGACTCATCACTTATGAGCTTCAAGAGCAGTGCGACATATCGAAGAGTTTCATCTAATTGGTGAAGTGACAACAAAAGTTATTCTTCAACGGAAGTGTCAGGAAAGAGTTCAACAATAAGTTTCAAAGATGGAATTTGACACTCAATAGGAAGGACTACTTTGAGGCCATAAATGATTTGGAAAGGTGTAAAATTGGTAGCAGTCTCGATTGAGGTTCGGTAAGCCCAAAGTGAAAAATGTAAAATTCTATGCTAGTTGGTTTTATGGTTTCCTACACTCCATCGGATCATGGTTTTGAGAACACTATTGACAAATTCAACTTGGCCATTGGCCTGTGGGTAGTAGGAGGACAAGTGGTCTTGAAAAAAACCAAGCATAGTAGTAATATCAAACATCATATGATTTTGGAAATATGAGCCATGGTATGTGACAATAGTATGGGGCACAAAGAATCGAGAGATAATCTGATTGAATAGGAAAAGAGCTACAAGTTTTCCATCATCCTTAAAGGTAGGAATGGCTTCAACCCACTTGTTAATAATGACAATAATGTAGCCATGACTGTTAGCAAAAGTATGAGCACAAGTGACAAAGTTGATTCCCCATTTCAAAAAGGGACCAACGGTAACGGTCATATGTAAGGGGGCAGGGTGTGCACACATTTTCTTAGTCAAGACTTGAAAAGGATGACACTATTGAACTACATTAATACAATCTTTAAAGAGAGTAGGCCTATAATATCCAACACAATATTTTTTGGGTAGTAACCATGCCTAAGAGATGATCACCACATGGCCCAACATGGTACTCATACAAAAAAAGTTCCACCTTTGCATGGGTGAGAAAACGACAAAGAAAAAAGTTGGTGCCGCGATGGTAAAATGTATCATTGAGAACAAGATAATTGTTAGCTTGGTGGAAAATACAACAATGGTCATCCTTAGACAGGGTTGGGTGAAAGCATTGGGTTTGGAAATACATGAGAATGTCTCCATACCAAGGATTTGTAGATTTGATAAGATAAACCAATTCATCATGCAGAGAATCGTCGACTACACCATCAATATTGACTCGAGGAAGGATCGACAATAATTCGACAAACACCAAGGATTTATTGGATTATGTAGTAGTGAATATAAGGTCAATTCTTGGAGTTTAATGATTCATTTGGAGTATTTTCCTCCAATTATATAATGAGAAAAAATTTGTCTCATGGGATTCTCTAGAGAAATAACCATGGTTTGTCACAAAATTATGTAATTTCAAAATCAATTGACAACAAAGACTACTGAAAAATAGAGTTTCTACGCATGTGAATATTGAAGTTCAACCATAATGAGGCCTTTAAAGAGGTAATAGATCACATGATCATGTTGATTGCCATCTTCTTGAATCAACACCATTCCTATAGGGGAAGGTGAAGCAATGAGGTACATCGAAAGGTCGTGAGTATAGTAAGGAGGAATGAATAGTGGGGCAGAAGTTAAAGCCTTTTTCAAGGTGTTAAACAATCGTTGAGGCTTATCATCCCACACAAATGGTATTAATTTTGTTGGAAATAATACTAAGAGGGGGGTGAATCAGTGTTTACAAATCAATAAATGTTTCATTTCCATAATCAGATTTATATACGCTACTTCAGTGAAGGGAACTCATGCATGCATGCAACTGTTCTTAAGGTAACCAACATATATCCACTAAACTTATGATTCAGTTAATTCATCATATGTTGATCTTTAATCTGTGCATCAATACTTTATTAAGCATTAAATAGTAACCATGTGTAGTAATAACAGAATTAACAATCACACATAAGAAACACACATGAACACCAAGATTTAAGGTGGAAATATAATGTGGGTGAAAACCACTTGTTGCTGTCATCTCTGTCTTCTTTTAATAATAAGAAAATCTGGTTACAACCTTGTACTGGTGTAGACTCAAACCAATACGTAGGCACCCACATGCAGAAGGCTACGACCTTCTCTCGTTATCTAGCTTCTACTGGAAGGGAGCTACAATGCCCTAGTTCTTGTACTAGCCAATATGTTTACTAGTACGTAGGCTCCAACCTACAAAAGGCTACAACCTTCACTCGTTCTCTAGTTGCTACTGGAAGGGAGCTCCAACCCCTTGATCAAATCACCAGCCACTATTGGTAGGAAGCTTCGACTTCCTCACTAAAGGCTCCAACCCTCAATATCCTCCAGGGATCATGTTTCATAAATTTTCGCACTTGATACTTCTGGTATAAAACACTACAATATGAAGGCAGTGTTTCATCAAATTTTCACACTAGAACCATTAGTAACATTGAAGCTCAAAATCAATCACCACTACAATACAACATTAAAATACATCTACATCAATCAATCACTGAAACTCAATCATCAATCTCTGATATAACTGAAAAAATCAATCATTGAAACTGCTGAACCTCTATCACAAGTGAATCAAACAATCACTCAACCTCTAACACAACTGAATCAAACATTCATTCAAATTTAATCAAATTCAACCAATCAAATGGAATAGACAGATCATTGTAACCAACACATAAATTTGAACCCAGATCATTGCATCAACAACTAGAACTAACTGTAACCTCAAAAGGCACGTGTCAGAATGTGTACGATCCTTCAATGAAGCCAACCTGCATGTATACACTACTTCCTTTAGCCCAACCTGCATATACCTCTAAATATACTAAATCATAAAACCTATGAACCACAAAATGTACCAATTAGTGATATTCTGAAGATCTAATGTCGTATTACAGAGTTCTAAATAGATAGCAACAAGGATCACCCTTCTTTCTCAATCAATCAATCAATTATATTTGATTTCCTTATACATTCAGTTCTACTTTCACATCTAAGAAGACATCATTGCCAAACAATGGTAAAATTGTATCAAAACAATAATATTGATTTGATAGATCAGTCATCCCTGAACATCAAGCTTTTCTTTTGCATACACTACTTGGAAGAGATGAACCAGCATGTATACACACCTTCACCAAAGTGAACTAGCATATAGATATGCTAATACTTACTTATAACTTCGTTGTAATTATCGACTTCAGATATACCCAGATTGTCACATATAAAGGATAAAACATGTCTTAGCAATCAGATCTAGCCCATCCATTATCAGATCACATAATGATAAGTCATTATGATCCTGATCCATCATTAGATCTCATCCATCATCAAACACTCAGGTGCATACTTAGTCTAGATCAAGCAAAGCATCAAAAACCCATAACATGCATATTTTCTTTTGATCTAGCACTTCATAAGATATTCATTACTTCTACACTTAGCCCTTTGATCTTCTCCTCCTTATATAGTTTTGGCCTTTCAAAATACCTTGGACAAAAACCACTTAGGACCAATACCTCAGACCAAATACCTCAGACCAAATACCTCGGAACAATACCTCGGACCAAAAACCTTAGACCAAAACCTTGGACCAAAAACCTCAGACCAAAACCTCAGACCAATACCTTGGACAAAAAACCTCAGACCACAACCTTAGACCAATACCTTGGGCCAAAAACCTCGGACCAATACTGCGGACAAAAACCACACTTAGGATCTATGGTATTCTTGGACGGGATCAAATAGTCATTACTCCGCTCAATATTAATACCTTGGTATTGACCCCTCGTATTCTCTACTCTTGAAATTTCTTGACTTTCCAACCTATACGTGATTTTCCTCTTGTGAAAGTTTGTGTATACGTATACACTCTTTTTGTTCTGTGAACCAATGTGTATATGTTGTTTTGATTAAGTGGACCTGCGTATACATCTTAAACTACTTTTCACCATCCTTTAACTTCAACATCTTCATTCTAATTAGTAGACTTTAGTTCCATCTTCCTGTTCTTCTGTACTAATGCCCTGTTACATCTGAATGGACCTGTTACACTATGGGTTGCCTTTTATCAAAACTGAACTGACTTGTGAGTGAGTTGCCATCAAGGACAACACTTGTATCATAATGCCAACAATCTCCCCCTTTGGACTTGATGAAAACCATGCTAGTGTTGATTATTACAGGTTATATAAATTGTTAGAGATAACAAGCAACACCAAAATACTCTCCCCCTTTGACATCAAGGGCAAAGGACGGACCAATACATTCTCCCCCTTTGAGATCAAGGGCAAAGGGCTGAAAAAAAATAAAGACTTCCATATCTGAACAACTGAATATGAACATTGATCATGCTCCCCCTAGGCACATGCTGAATTATCTAATTAAACTCCCCCTTTGTACATGCCGAGATGCACTATACCATCCATGCTCCCCCTGAGCACATGCAGAGTTTGCAAAAATATTTTCTGAAACAATAACATGACCCTATAACTCAACTATGTGAGTATGACCTTCCTATCACCAATGACTACATACATCAATCTCCCAACCAAGTGGGGATATACCAAATTTGACTCATCTACCAACCAAGTGTGGATATACCAATTGTTTATATATGAATGAAATATAGCAATTATTACATCATCCTTCCCACGCATAGCGGGGGTACAAATTACATCATATGACCAAAAAGGACTCATTAAAAGACTATGAAAGGTAGAGACATTATTAAAACATGGGCCTTTATATGACCTTTACTTCAAATGATATACATGACATTTATAACAAAGACCAAAGATCTAAACAAGACCATGATATTCATCATCAACTATCATACACCATATGTGATCTACACCATAAGCATCTGTCAGCAACATCCAGACCAAAAACTTGTATATGCCCATCATCAGTTCCCAAGATATGACAAGGTAATTGTCATCAACGTGTGACAAAGTATGCCACATATCAACTCATCCTCTTTCTCATCAAGATCAACTTGCTCTGTTTCCTTAGTAGAAAGAGCCTTATCATAACCTTCCATGGATTAATTAAGAATATGTCATATCTCTACACAGTAACACAGAATCATTCATATCATATCATACGTATGTGAAAACACCATAGTCATCATCTATTATCATAACATCATCATCAAGAACTACATGATCTTTCCAAAAGAACCCTCAATATATCTACCATGTATCATCACTAAGGAAGATCCCACATCTGATAATCATTAACCATGATAATCAACATATGTGAATATCAAACCTATCATCATAAAGTAAGAAGGCATCATCATTATGTGACCAAGTAAGCCATGTCTCCGAATATCCATGTCTTCAAATATCTATGTCTTGATGAGGCCTAAAATAACACCATTCTCTTGGCCAACCAACAATATTTAACAATATGCAACTTAAGTAATCATCCATGTATCCAGCATAATGTATATCCATCAAAGAGATAACAATATTTATTTATAAAACCATGAGCTCATAGTCATTTGTCAATCTTTCTTGATACCATCAACATCAGAAATCCTCAACCATGTGAGAGCCATGAACTATAGGAATCTTGCATCATAACTGCACCATATGAAATTTATGCATCTTTGAAGGCATGATGACAACACCATAAAAAAAATGAGTGACTCATCATCAAATAATGAAGTTGTGTACTCAAGCTTTTTACTTCTCTTGTACTTATGAATATCACCATGTAAGCAACATATAATATGTACTGTATGCATCATCAAAAATGTTATCCACAATCATCCATAAATCTGATCTGAATAACAACTATGTGGCTAAAGAAATATAAGTATCATCTGAGATTTCATCATAGGCAAGTCATGACTGTAGCATAGCATGATGTATCATTTAAACACTTCAACAACATAAGTATGAAAGACTTATAAACATAATGCCAACAATGCATTATTAGAAGCATAACATATTCTCCCCTTGAACTCGTGCCAATTGTTCATTGTCAGATCTGATCATTGCATATATCAGTAAGGATCATTAAGGCATCATCATCAACTAGTATGCATCAAGTCATAAACAACTTATATATATCATCAACAAAATGTAATCATCATCAATCAAAATAGAAAAGATAATTGATAATTGACTAAACCATATCAAACCCCTTTTCCTGAGTCTATCCCACTTCTTCTTCATCAAACCAACAGATACGTGATTGTGCAGCTTCTAACTCACATATATACACGACTTGTCTTCATGATAACTATGTATGAGAATTAGGACACTGAAATTTCATACTTTCAGTTCCTTCTGAATCTGTTTTGTCTGTATACTAAGCTATGCCAAATGTTTTTGGTTGTACTTCCTTATTCTTCCATACCTTGGAGTGTGATGATGTTTGTTCCTTTTGGTATGTTGGCTGAAATTTTCTCTTGCATTCTTTTACTATATGCCCAAACTTGTTACAAGTATAACATCCTATATGTTTCATATTCCTTCTATAGCAATCAATGGCTTTGTGACCAAACATACTGCAAGAAAAACAATATCTTTTAAAGTACATGGACGACGATGATCTTTCTGTGTGTCTGTTATTAGCTTGAACCATTCTACTTCCGCATCTAGCTGCAACATGTGTAAAATTATGACATATAAAAAATTCAACATTAATCATAAGAGGAAATAATCAATTAACACTTCCATAGTTAGGAGTAAATGATTTTATTTCAAGACTTTCTTTCCTTGGTTGTTGATGGGGTTGACCTCTTATCTCCTTGTTGAGGATTTCAGATTTTGCACTAGAGTTCCTTGCTTTAGTTTGTGAGCTAGATTCACATTTAACAATCTCATGAAAACCAAGACCAAATTTGATGGTAGAAGACCTTTGACTACCAAGAATATCATCCAAAATCTTAGTACTATCTTGAAATTGTAAAAGTTTATCCTTTTCTTCTAATTTACCTTTTAGGATATTTACCTCAACCTAATATTACTCTTCCTTTTCAAGATACTGCTTCTTCATGATTTCTTCAGCTTTTCTTCCTTCTTCCACTTGTTGCCTTAATTCGAGAACTTCATTTTCTTGTTCTTCAAATGCTTGGAGTAGTTCTTCATTCTTCTTATTTGAATTTTGAGATCTTCGACTAGAGAAATGACCACAACTTCAAGACCTTCATAGTAGCTGGTTCTTTTTACAAGTTCCTTGGTTGTTGTGTCCTTTTCATTCACTTCATTTCTCAATGATATCACTACATCCTGCAGCTTTTGACATTGATCTTCGTTTTCCTTATACTGCTTCCTTACTTTGTTTCCTTCCTCCAACTGAGATTTTAAGCTGGTAACTTCTTCTTTGTAGGCACATTCCATTTTATCAATTAGATATTTTTGATCTCTAATTGTGTCTATGACATTTTTAAATTTTTCCTCTATTTGATTTCTTTCTCTTTCACCCATAAGAGCAAATTCAATTGTTTCATTGTCACATTCATTATCTTCAAATGGATAGAGAAGTGTATCACCAGAGGATAATAAATTCATACCTGATAATTCTTTTGCTTGTTCATCTTCATTCTGAGGTGATTCTGAATCTAAAGAGTTGCTTCCACATAATGGCCAATCCTCTCTCCCACTATCACAGTTCCTTTGATATGTCTTATTTTTTTGAGGTGATTTCTTCTTTTGTTTCTTTCCCATTGTTACTATGGATCTCATTCAAGCGGTCAAGCTTATGCCAAAGGACCTGCTCCGATACCAATTGTTGGAAATAATACTGAGAGGGGGGGTGAATCAATATTTACAAATCAATAAAATTTTCATTTCCATAATTAGATTTATATACGCTACTTCAATGAAGGGAACTCACGTGTACATGCAACTGCTCTTAAGGTAACTAGCGTATATCTAGTGAAGTTATGATTCAATTAATTCATCATATGTTGATCTTTAATTAGTAGATCAGTACTTTATTAAGCATTAAATTGTAACCATGTGCAGTAATAACAAAATAAACCATCACAAATAAACAACACACATGAACACGAATATTTAAGGTGGAAACCCAATGTGGGTGAAAACCACCTACTACTGTCATCTCTGTCTTCTTTTAATAATAAGAAAATCTATTTACAATATTGTACTAGTGAAAACTCATAGCAGTATGCAGGCACCCACCTGTAGAAGGATACAACCTTCTCTCATTCTCCAACTTCTACTGGAAGGGAGCTACAACCCCCTAGTTCTTATATAGCCAATATGTTTACTAGTATGTAGGCTCCGACCTATAGAAGGGTACAACCTTCACTTGTTCTCCAGCTACTACTGGAAGGGATCTCCAACCCCTTGATCAAATCACCAACCCATATTGGCAGGAAGCTTCGACTTTTTCACTAAAGGATCCAACCCTTAGTATCCTCCAGGGACCACATTTCATAAATTTTCACACTAGATACTCTTGGTACACAACACTACAATATGAAGGCCGAGTTTGATCAAATTTTCACACTAGACCCATTAGTAACATTGAATCTCAAAATAAATCACCACTGTAATACAACCATCAAAGACATTTGCATCAATCAATCACTGCAACTCAATCATCATTCCCTGATATAACTAAAACAATCAATCATTGAAACCTCTAAACCTCTATCACAACTGAATCAAAAAATCACTGAACCTCTAACACAGCTGAATCAACCATTCATTCAAACTTAATCAAATTCAACCAATCAAATGGAACATACAAATCATTGTAACCAGTACACGGATCTGAAACTAGATCATTGCATCAACAACCATAACTAGCTGTAACCTCAAAAGGCATGTGTCAAAATGTATACACTCCTTCAATGAAGCCAATCTGCATGTATATGCTACTTCCTTTAGCCCAACCTGCGTATACCTCTAAAGATACTGAATCATAAAACCTCTGAACCACAAACTGTACCAATCAACGATATTCTGAATATCTACTGTCATACTACAGAGTTCTAAACAAATAGCAACAATGATCAACCTTCTTCCTCAATCAATTAATCAATCAGACTCAATTTCCTTATACATTCAGTTCTACTTTCAAATCGAAGAAGACATCATTGATAAACAGTAGTAAAACTACAACAAAACAACAATACTAATCTGAGAGATTAGTCATCCCTGAACATCAAGCTTTTCTTTTGAATATGCTACTTGGAAGAGCCAAACCAACGTGTATACATACCTTCACGAGAGTGAACTAGCGTATAGATCTGCAAATACTTACTTATAACTTTGCTGTAATTCTCGACTTTAGATATATCCAAATCGTCACATATAAATGATAAAACATGTGTTAGCAATTAGATCTAGCCCATCCATTATCATATCACATAATGATAAGTCATTATGATCCTGATCCATCATTAGATCTCATCCATCATCAAACACTCAGGTGCATACTTAGTCTAGATCAAGCAAAGCATCAGGAAACCAATAACATGCATATTTGCTTTTGATCTAGCACTTCATAAGATATTCATTACTTCTACACTTAGCCCTTTGATCTTCTCCTCATATAGTTTTGGCCTTTTTCAATACCTTGTCTTATCACTCAGGTTGTCCCTAGGCTCCTAATAGGGATACGGCCGAGGTAACCACAAACCAATCTTCTGATTGCAGGTTCTAGCCCACCTGCAACCGGAGAGGGCTCTCT
>APFE031366297.1:6086-29586 GCA_000404065.3 Pinus taeda
GTTGAAAAAGTGAATTTTCTTAAAAGAAAGGTTGGAGGAATGATTTTCATTAAAAGGGAATGTATAATAAAAAATGGAAATGCTTTTATTTATGTTGGAGTTAATGCTTACATTCCATATTTGAGAAATTGGTTTGTGATGGTTGAGAAATTCTCTCAACCACTCTCTCTAAATTAGGAATAAGTTGGATCTCAAAAATTCTATTTAATAGAGTGATTTGAATGTAATCTATGTGTGAGTGTGTTTACACATGCACCAATTGTGCATAATATAATTGTGTTTCTGTAATTGTGTATGATTTAGCTATTTTTATCATGGTATCAGAGCTAGATCTGAACCTGTGTTGTGAGGAGGTGCATCTGGATGTTAACCGAGCTGCTGCAACCTAAGTATTCTGGACAGAGCAACCTACGTATGCAGCCGTAAATCATCTGCTCAGGCCACGGATCCCTCACTCAGTTGTATTAATGGTGGATTTTTTTAAAACCGTGCTTCTAGCTGTGTCCAATAAGTATTAGATGAAGCTGTGCGCGAATCTTGTTTTTTGACAAATGTCGCTCGGCATCACAGAGATCGCAAAAAGAAACACAGAGAATTGGGCAGATACAACGGTTTCTGGAGCCATTTTTATCAGACTGCCATACGTAAGAGAATTAACATAAATGCTAACAGCAATTGCAGAATTATAACTGCGGAGAGCGACCTGTACATGGCTGCCATTGACGAAAGGATTGTGATGAAGTTTGGGCCGAGGTATGACGTTGGAAAGCTGGCCTCGCCTTCTCCAGACTTCTGTATCGTTGCTTCTAGGAACGACTATTGTGTGTGGGAAAAGAACAACTTCTCCGCTGAATAAGATCATTGATAGCCAAGCAGCAAAACTATGTATTTACATAAAGCTGAAGAGAATAATCGCGTCGCTGTGCTACACTCCTCCTATCTTAGCTACATGGCCAAAACGTGTGGGCTCCCTTCTCGTGGCTATCTCTGTCTATATCTGTTTTAATTTCATGTTTTCTGAGATGTATCTCATTTCTTACATGTCCGATGTGCTGCCTATTTCTGTCACGGCATGGTTCGAGGTGTTCAGTGCTATCGTATTCATAGCCATTATATTGTTGGTTCTTCTCTCTGTCTCAGTGAGTTGGCAAAACCATTCATATTATGATGAATTCAATGAAAAGAGTGAACCTATTAAACTCTTTTAAAATAACCAGCAGTTCAACTATGTGTCTGATGCCAGTACTTAAAGATCAAGTAGCAATAATGCTCAATATGGATGGTTGTCTAGATAGTATGGCAGTTGCGGATCTAGGGAAGGATCCCTCATTAGTGGTAGACATGGAAGTGGTTTCCTAATGAGGTTATGCGACAAATTGGGATGCTGTCCAGTAATTGACTTCGGGAGGTCCTTGATTCGGAAGTTGAGGAAGGGAACTCGGGAATCCAACTTGCCAACTACAGCTTTCCGAGGGTTATGAGGCAACTTGATGGAGTATTTACTGATAAGCTTGATTATTTTGTTATTTTCATGTAATGTAATCATTAAGGGGGGATGTTGGAGTTAATGCTTACATTCCATATTTGAGAAATTAGTTTGTGATGGTTGAGAAATTCTCTCAACCACTCTCTCTAAATTAGGAATAAGTTGGATCTCAAAAATTCTATTTAATAGAGTAATCTGAATGTGAATCTGTGTGTGAGTGTTTTTGCACATACACCATTTGTGCATAATATATGATTGAGTTTCTGTAATTGTGTTTCTTTAGCCATTTTTATCAGATCATCTTCTAGTCTATGAAAGACAATGCCGAAGAAGCTTCCCCGAGGCCTTTGAAACAGTGGTTTTCGGTACTGTTGCGGTAGGTTGTTGGAAGACATTAATTTCAACCACCCGCAATAATGTAGTTGCTAGACTGTTCTAGAATTCAGCAGATGTTTCAGGTACAGTTTCTAGAATTCATTGACAAATGGGCAAGCTTCCTAAAGAACCCACCACCCCATCAAACTCCAAAAATTTCTCTGTCATGTATAAATACCTGTTCAATCATCGAATGAAGGAAAGTTTCTGAGTTCTGTGTTTCAATACATAATCTCTGATTTGGTATCAGAGCCCAAGGAAGCTGTGAGGTTAGGCAGAGTGGTGTGGCTAGCCTTGAGGTGTGAGAAGAACGAGCTCAGGTGAGCTATGAGGAGAAGCCGAGTGGTAAATCGTTGCGTGAGAACAATTATGGTGCTGAGTGGTTTATTGCAGTGAGAATTGAGCTACCTGGGAACTTTGTGAAGTCGCAGTGTGCTAGACGGAACACATTGTTCGTTGTTTGATCCCTTGAGGAAACTATTGGATGAGTTGTGGTGGATCATAGGAGCTTATTGGAGTAGCTGCTAAGGTAGAGTGTGAAAAACAATTGAAGAATTCAAAACCTTTTAGTCTCTATGCTTGGCGGGGATCTACTGTGTGTTGCATTGAGATATACTGAAGGACCATTGGCCCACACAATCCAAGGGTATGAAATCTATTTGATAGAGTTTTCTATGTTCTCTAATATGATATTAGAGTTTAGGTGAGCTGTGTTTGGCTAGAGTGGTGAGGGCTCGGTGTTCAGAGTCATGACCAAGCCCTAGTGTGAAGGGCATGTGGTGTTTGCCCGTGGTGTGTGTGTGTGAAGATTGGTGCGACCTATCACTACTGAGCCAAGTGTGAATGCTCTGTGCCGTTTCAGCCAAGTGTGAATCAAGCAAGAGCGTGGAGTGCCTAGTGAGTTGAACTGTGATTGAGTACTTAGAGGAACCGTTGAGTTGATGTGTTGAGAACTGCCTAGAAGTGTTGATGTCCTGCTGTGCGTACAACAATGTGAGGGAGTAGGTAGTGAGCATTTGATTCTATACTGAGGGCTTCAAGGGCTTCAGCTGTGGTGTTTGTTTGACAAGAGCGATAGATGTGTGCTCGGTGGTGTGTTGTGTGCTATCTGTGATGTTGTGTCGAGCGCAGTGAGGAGTTACCTACACCATGAATGTTGAGCACGGTGTGTGGATTGGAGAGCCTTTTCTATTTGTTGATTGAAGTTGTGTTTGGCCTGTTGGCATCGATCTATAAGAACTCGTGCAGTGGTGAAGAGTTGTTGGAAGAGCTATTGCACAATGGCAATGGTGAATTGTTGACTTGGCTTTGTGAGGAGGAGCTAGTTGGAGATGGTGTAGATGTTGAATAAGTTTATGAAGTAGGTGGTTGTTCTCTATTGTGATGTAAAGTGAGAAGAGTGAAAGCCTGGAGTTGTTTGTTGCGGTCGTGTGCAAGAAAAGCATGAAGTTGTTTGTTGGGTGCCATTGTTGTGAGGCATCGATAGGACTGTGTTGATAGGGCTTGAGGGCACGGTAGTCACTGCTAGAAGAGCTGTGAATTGTGTTGAGATATTACCGTGAAGGATCCCGTTGTGTTTGCGTGGACCTGCAATGGTCATCAGATGTGGCCTAGAAACCAGTAGTGAGTAGAGTCGTTGCGTTGTTGTGCATTGAGCATTGTGAGAATGTTGATTGAGTGAAGCCCCAGTTGTGGCAAAGGAAAACAAATTCCCTTAGTTTTGTTTGGTAGTGGGTTAAGAAGACGTGAGAAGGGACGTTGACTGTGGAGGCGTTGGAGTAGATTGTGTGTTGAACCTGGTGGAGCTAGAGAGATGACTGTGGGGGCTGATCGGTTGAGCGCAGAGTTGCATCCCGTGACTGGTAGCAGAGTGAGCATTGGTGCCCCATTTCAGAGAGAGTGGAAACATCTCTGTGCCTATGTCTAATTTGAAGCACAGTTTGTGAGTGTTCAATCCCCAGAGAAGAAGATAAATGTTAAAGATTGTCTGTGTAAAGTTGTGGCTTCCATCGTGATTGGAGAGGCTTGGTAGAAGTTCACTGGTCTTATTGAAGTAAAATGAGTGGGATAATATTGGATGCTGATATTTTTTATGATGTTTTGGAAAACTTATTTGGAAGTATTGTTGATAATATGTTTTATTCCGGTAGTACTTTTGAGTCACAAGAACTATTATATCAACACAATTATTTTGTTGATGACCATAAGTATTCAGAGGTGGAGTCCATTCCACAGGAGAGCAAAACTTGTTTGTCTTTAAACCCAATTGCTAGTAATGTGATTGGCTATGTTTCTAAGATTTTTGCAACAGTAGAGGATACTACCATGGATGATGTTCGGAGGTCGCTCATGTTCAAAGATGAGTGCATTTTGGTGGCTCCTCATGGAAAGTGAAGAGAACTTGAATTAAATTACTTTGTTCGCGGTCTTGCATTGCATCTCAATCCGGAAAAGGTTGCTGATGTTAAGTACGTAAGCAAGGCGCAGAGGAATTCTTTTAGGAAATCCAGAAAGGTGAAGATGAAACTATACCAACAAATGAACAAGCATGGACCCTTTAGCAAGAAGTCAAAAATGAAATGTTTTGTTGTAAGTCTCGTTGAGACTTAGACCAGCGGGCATATCAATTAAGAGTATGTTTAACAGTGTCTTATATATTTATTATATGGTTGGAATTAAGGGGGAGTGTTGGAAGACATTAATTCCAACCACCCGCATTAATGTAGTTGCTAGACTGTTCTAGAATTCAGCAGAAGTTTCAGGGACAGTTTCTAGAATTCATTGACAAATGGGCAAGCTTTCTAAAAAAGCCACCGCCCCATCAAACTCCGGAAATTTCTCTGTCATGTATAAATACCTATTCAATACAAGTTTCTGAATTTTGTGTTTCAATACATGATCTCTGATTCAGATGAGTTCCAAAATGTGTACTTTTCTGCTTGTATGCTCCAGATTTTCTCCAATCCCTCTTCTCTCCACTTGCCAGAGAAAAGAATATCACTCTCCCTGATACGAAAACAACCGAAAATGTTAAAAGTAAACCTCACGAATATCACTCCATAGTGAGGTTTATCGTGATGACACTGTTCAGATTGTTCACTCTGCAGTCTTCTACGCTGCGATTCGTTTTTCCGCCTCCTAGATGTATTTGCGGAATCTTTCATACATTTTGTGTCTTTCACTTCCTCTTTCTCTGTTGCGGAATCTTTCATACATTTTGTGTCTCTCACTTCCTCTTTCTCTGTTGAATGTCAGGTCACCCTTCTTAGTCTTTCAAATTTAAATCACTGCACAATTTTCTACAGATTGAGACGAAAAACCGTGTTGAATTAAGGGTGCCTTCCAACAAATACCAGCGAATTTTTCGCATCTTCACTTTGGGTTCTTCTACAAGGCAATTCCATGTTGTTTGCCTCACGGCCACTCTCCTATTTCCATCTCCTTCGTCTTGTTAATGTGCTTAAGGATCCCTTCATCTTAAGACTCTTGCTATTGGCCTCCTCTTTCAACTTCAATTTGGCACTGATTAATGTTTATCTCTTCATCTTAAGATTGTTGCTATTGGCCTCCTCTTTCAACTTCAAGTCGACTTTGATTAATGTTTATCTCTGACAGAAGAAAAGAGCGAATCAGTGAGCATGAGGAAAATGATATTGTCCTTAACACTGAAGAGAAGAAAACCTTCTAGTACCCAGAGTATTGCTATTGGTTTCAACGAATACGAGAGAAAGGACATGGGGCCACCTGTACTCCCTAGGCGTAAGATAGGAAATTTGGCAATATACTCGTATGAAGAACTTCGACAGGCCACAAATTATTTTCATGTGGAAAACATAACAGAACTTTCCTGGGCGGAATCACAAATCCCTGGAACCACGATTTCCTTGAAGAATACCTGAGGAGGAAAAAACATATCTGTTGGTTATGAAGGGAGTGTAGGAATCATTAATACTCTATCAAAGAACCTACATGACAAAAGCAAAGCTTGGTTTTATGTATCAAACATTTCCATCTACCAGACAACCTGTTGCAAACAATTGTGGAGCGAATATAGTGATGATATGATAGTTATGTGTGCTACCATAACTCAATTTTATCGGTTTAAATTTAAAGTATTTTTGTTTTTAGGCATTTCAATTAAATTTTGATAATGCAAATTATATTATATTTTCACATAAAATAATGTTAATATAAATACATAGTGTTGTTTTAAAATCGGTAAATTAACTTGGACACGCAATCACTTGGTTGAGATAATATCTCAACCACACACCAATCTAGAAAACATATAGATATAACCAACTTATAAACATTAGGAACATACTTTTTAGATAGAATGAATCACAACTGAAACAAGTAGAAATTAAATTTCCAAGTCACCCCCTTAATGACTACTTGTCTCAATCTCAATCTACAAAATCTACATCTGGTCCAATCTCGTTATTACACCTTGTACCTTGTTCATGCAATTATCAATATCCATATAAAGGAAGAATCATCTACCAGAATGCATGGGTTCCCAACCGCTGCAACCGCCAGTCTACTAAGAAGCCCTTCACATGCATGGTTAATCCAACCTCTCGATGAACTCCCCTGAAATATAAAATTTCACCTCATGGAGTCTAAAACCAATACGGTCCACCCAAGTGTATCCATCCTGCATGACACACTCTTCCAAGGTCTTAAAACTCTCTAACAGAGGGAACACATAACAAAGGGGTATGCATGTCTCTCTGGGTCTTACAGTGGGTACATAGAGAAATTTCAAGGACCACAACTAACCATTACAAAGAATATATCACATGTAGATTTGCCCTAATTACAATATGTGAATCATACTCTATCATGATCATGAGTCTATTCTACAAACTCAAACAAACTTTCACTATGCCACTCATTTTATATACACCACAACATTCATACGTTGGAACACACCACTACTTTCCCACTTAAATATCATAGGCTTTGTACTTTTGAGTCTTTGGCATCTTCATTTTAACTTTGGCATGTGGGTCTTGGTCTCCATGTTTTACCTATCATCAATTAAAGTCACAAATTCTAACAAAACGACTTCATGTTGAAGTCGTGAATCTCAATACATATACAAATTTCCAAGACTTACTCACCTTTACCCATGCAAAAAAAATCAATGCGAAATAACAATATAATCACAGGCGATGACCATGACAGTAATGCGAGTTGACGGATCCAAGTACACGTATGGCATTCACATTCTTCGTATGCATGATTTAACATGCTTTGGTCGATTTCACACTGAAATGGAGTTTCCAAATTCTTGTGTAATAGTTATTCCTCTAACTGGATTTCTCGCCACAATTCACATGCATCTTCTAAATAATAGCTTCATTAAGTAAGAAGTGTTTTGGTTTTACAGCGTTGCAAAATTATTGTCTTCTGATCTCGTGTTGGCATAATGCAGTGATAGTAATTAGAAAAACTTAGCTTCTCTAAATCATTTCTACATATTAGTAATTCTAATCTCACTGTGATGTATTTGTATATATATTGGAAAACTAAAAAAACAAAACCAAAACACTACCTTTTGGTGCAAATACTAATTTACAACCCATGATTAGACTTGCAGCGATACATAACTATGTACTGTAAACTAATATCGATACGACAAGCACAAAGAAGACACCGTGTCTTCCCAACCATTTAATTCCCCGTCGTATTAACTACAAATTCACATGATTATAAAATGAATAGCCATAAAATGCCATGGCATCAGCGCGTGAATCTCTCGTACATGGAGATCTTGTAAACAAAACCATTGATGACATCATCGGACAATGTAGCGAGCATTCTACAACGCTATGAAAATTTATAACAAAATCCGAATGTTAACATTGCTAAACAACAACAAAAATTGTTCCTACGAATGTTAACATTGCTAAGCAACAACAAAAATTGTTCCTACGGCAAAACTAATAGGTAGGTCTTAGACAATGCTATAAGTCACTATAAACAATGACATAATTATACACAACTATCATGAACTAATCAAAATAATAATAACAATAATATACATATCTTTTCATCTTTGTCTCATGAGTCCATTGTTTATAACGAGTGGTATAAGCCCGGATTTTTTTTTATCTCGAAGGAGTAATGGAATTGTCATATACATGGGGTTAGGAGTCCTCTCTAAAAACCAATTATAACCTTACTCATTACTTCAATGGTTAATATTAGAAATGGAAAAGACCTTAGTTGTAGTGGGAGACTCCACTATAATTATTAAGACTATGATCAAGAAAGAACAAGAAAATCATAGGCTAGATTCAATCCTCTCCAAAGAATAATGTAAGATTCAAAGTTTTTGGAAATCAAATACTACTCGATCCTCTTAAGCAATAACAAACAAGTGAATGCGATGGTCAATATGGAAAGAAGTTTGAAAATTATGGTGTTATGGATAAATCGTCTTCAAACTACCCAAAACTTAGCTAATTCTCATTTAAATGACATGTAGCATGTTTATAACTTAATATATCTTCCTCACATGCATGCTCTTTCATTAAGGAAAATCATTTAACATGGAGAGACTTAACCCCACTTTGTACATGTCTCTAAGTGATGAGAGAAAGTGGTCTTCAGCCATATATTTATTCATCTTAATGCAAATGGGATAACGAATAAAAAATTTCCACTAAAGTGAGAAGATATTGGAATCTCACACGTGTTTATTTTTAAGGCTGTCCTTTGGTATGTTTCTTTTTCACTAGCTTATCTATAGCTAGTTTCTTATAGAAATCGGTCATTGTCTTCTAGTAGCTCAATTCTTTCTAGTTTTGATGGATTAAAGATATTTTCTAACCTAACATTTTTTAAAACTATGGGATTTTGTCATTGGCTTTGGAACCTCAATTATAGACTTTTAGTTTCAATTGGGTTTTTTTAATTCACAGCTTTGATACATCTCTCTTATTTTGATTATGTTCAATTTTTGTCTCATTGCCTTGAGAAGTCTATTCTTCCTATTTTCAACATGCTCATTTCAGGAAAATTTTCTTCCTATGAGAAGAAAGTTAGAATACTTTATTTCATCATATTTTTAAAGACTTGACTATCAATTCACAAGTCTTATATATTTGGAGTTGGTTCATCTCTAATTTTTTTTTTTTTGGTCAGTGCATAAATTGGAAGCATGCCATCTCATTGACTCGTTATCTCTAACCTACATAATCATTATAGAACCTCACAACTTATTATAATTAATGAGAATATTAAGGACACATGGGGATATGGTGTAGGGGAATACAGATTTAATCTTCCCTCTAATCACCAAATTCAATGGATTTGAGCAATAATGTATATAAAATGAACACCGTCTTACAGGGGAAACAACAATTGAGGCAGAGTGTAAATTCTTTAAGAACTTGATAGAAACTATGAGCAAGGATGCTCTTTCAATAGCCACCAATCAAAGGATCTTAGAAAAAAAGAGGCAATGCAAATGAGACAAAATATTATTCATGAAACAAAATCAAATTTACATAAAAATATTTTTATGAATTTAATTTATTTATTTGGGGTGGTATAAATGCCCACAAGGGATTTGAGTTGGTGACATTTTCACACAAAGTTCCTTAACAAAACACCCATTCATCGTCAATCCAAAGTCACATGGACATTTAATTGAATATTTAGTTAATTTACATATTTTATGATAATAAAATTATAAATAAAAACTAAAAATTGATCAATATTACACTTTGAGTGAAAGTATTCCAAACATTCTAAAACAAAAAACTAAACACTTCAAAATTTTGCCACAAGACCCGATGTTTTGAGTATAATAACTAGGATAACTTAGCCATAAAAAAATAAATGGATGGTAAAGATCAATAAGCATCAAAACACTTACTTCTTGAGACATCTCACATTACCAAGATTAATTTATTTTATAAAAATTAACTGTATTATAACTTTATTTTAAATTATTTTTTTCAAAGAAATGGTTATGAATACTTTATTAAAAAAAAGAGAGCTGGAATCCGGCCTAGAACTGTTACATTTCTTCATAATTACCAATGACTCTTGTCGGATTGAGCAGAGGGGCTCAATCCAATCTCTAAAATGATTACCCCATGATACAAAAATTTCAACTCCATTCCAGCTTAATTTTTTTATAGAATAATCCCAAGATGAAAATGCATTTACCTTCCAATTTCAATTTTTCCAAAGGGGTTTAGCAGACATTAATTGGACTATATCATCAAAATGATATTTTCTTCCCAACCTTTTGTTTAATTATGCTTCTTCTTCTGTGATTTCCTTTTGATAATATGTCCCCTATACTTTTTTCGGCCCTTGTTCACGATTTGTCACAGTCTTTAAGAAATTCATGATTTGGGGTTGGCTTTCGAGTTTTTTATTTAATTTAGCCCATGCCTCTCTTTATTCTTTTATGAAGTGTCTTCCTTGACCCTTCTTGTAGCTTTTTGATTCATGGTTGGATGAAACATGATGTAGGAGCATCCAACTCAGGCACCATGACCGGGTGTCGGTCTCTGCCAGGTCAAAAAGTTGAGTTTACTTTTCGTCTTTATGTTAGTTGACAGAAAAGTAAGTAGGACTTTTATTTTTATTTTATTTTTCTTACTTAGTTAAGGGTAGTTGAACAGTTATGGTTATATGTTTGTCTTTTGTTAACAAGTCATGATTATCCTTTTATTTTAAAAAGGAAAAAGCCAAATGTATCTGAAAAGAAAATCTTGTCATAAGATAAAACGAATGACTAATAACCAAGTAACTGTAAAAGTCTGTAACTGAAAAGCAATTGTACAGTTTCATTAACTCGAACAGAGAACCTATAAATGTAACATGACAAATCATGTAAGGGGTTCAGTTCAATACCTCTCACACTCAAATAAAAAATAACAACAGAGAAATCAAAGTTCTGTCCATCTGTATGTCTACTGTAATTTATAATGTTTTCCGATTTATGACCATTTGAACACACAACTAACCATATACAGATTCTTGGAAATAAATTCTTCTTTACATTTCCAGAGAGAAAGAACCAATTTACACAGCAAGACCAAAGAGCAGATACAGTACGAGGGTTTGTAACTCGTTCGAAGCAAACAACGGAAATAAACTAGTATTTCATACAGGCCAAACACCCATAGGCCAAATGAAAGTTTCCACAAATACATTTCAATTGACAGCCATATAAAATTGCCAGCATAGTTACAGGGTTTGTGTAGAGCTATACATTATATTTCAAGAAAATTGAAGGCGTATAATAGCAGTTCCGGATACGAATTCGAAGCAAACAAACAGCGAACAAAATTCAGGTAAACAAACTTAATATGGTTACATCTCCCTGAAGAATTTCCTTTTTCAAAAAATTGCAAAGTCCAGCGTATTATAAGTACATAACAGAACTGTAAAAACAAAGTCGTGAATGCTCAAACCATAAGCTATAAACCCTAGGCGAGGGTTTCAACCATAATATTCATACATAGCATAGATACATAGACCCTGAACGACAAACCCTAGGCGAGGGTTTAGAAAGGAGTTGCAATTACAAACAGAAGACTGCAGTCAATACACAGTGGAAGCCAGAGTTCTGAGCAACAGAGCATCGCTCACAGTGAGCCATTGGACAAGTAACGTGGGTGACAAACCCATCTAGCCTAAAGACGGGGTGAAAGACCAAAACAAGGACTAAAAGAAGTTTGAAGAGGCAGAGCCTACTAGACAAAACTGAGACATGTATGGCCAAACCCTCCAACAGCAAACCATTAACACCTGCACAGCCAAGATACACAGGTGTTAGTAGATACATTGCAGTAGAAGTGGAAGTATAGAGCTGGGAAGGAAAAACCAAACCGTTGAAATTGAAAAAAGTTACCTGAGAGTTTGCAGTAAGGCTAGAGACAGGAATTCCACCAACAACGCCGACTGACTATGGAGAACAAGGAGCAATCCAGGTCAGGTACTGTGGAAAGAGACCCACAAGTTGAAACAGAGAAAGAGAAATTACCTGTGTGTTAAGCTGGAGACAGAAGAAAGCCATCAAGCCGAACCTGAAAACAAGCAGACATTGAGTTGCCAACCAGAATGAAAAATATTAGTGCATGAGTTAACATACGGTGGCCTGTAGAACCTGTGGCAGAAGGAAACTGAAACACAATAGAGGTCACTTACCCAAGCAACCATAGGACGAACCACAACTGTCTACGAACCAAGGATTAAAGACCAACACAGTCATAGCAATGAGCAACCTGAAGCGCACCTAGGACTTGCAGCATAGCTGCCCACTAGGACCTTGCAAAGCACTATGGAGTAAACCCTCGACGGACAACAGCAAATGACCGAAAAGGCCAACGAACGAAGGGAACAAGCATAGGTTTGAGCAAGAAATGCAAACCCCAAGGCAAGTAACTTCCATTATTGCTTAATTGAATGCCACATAAACCGAAATCCAAAATATCCGAATTGCATTTCATCCACGTGTAGTCACTACCAAATGATTTAATCAACCAAATAAACATTACAAAATCATTCCCATACAATAGTTTATAAAAGTGTTGGGCTGGTCCCATCAAAGTGGTATCAGAGCAGGTGAAATTGATTGAAGACATGGAAAGAGGAAGGCGAAGTCATGGTAGAGGTGCTCGAAGGTTGGCAGAGGAAGGATTGAGAGACGAGATTCGAATTCTTGCTGCCTGTTTGGAGGCAGTGGAGGCACGGAGAAGAAGAGACCCAGAGATAGGTGATAAGAGTGAAGAGGAAACTGAAGCAGCAGCAAATGGACCAGAAGGTGAGAGCCCAAAAGTGAGATTGTTGAGATCTGTTTTAGTGACAAGCAGTAAACACAAGCCAGAACTCCCAAGCTATGATGGTAGTCTGTCTATCGAGGTTTTATTGGATTGGATCAGCAAGATGGATAAGTATTTCGAGTGCGAGGAAGTCAGCGAAGACCGCAGAGTTAGGTTCGCTACGACGAAATTGAAGGGACACGCAACCTTGTGGTGGGATAATGTCCAGAACGAGAGGAAAAGATTGAACAAGTTTCCAATTAAAACCTGGTCAAGGATGGTGGCCAAGTTAAAACGCATATTTTTGCCGAAGGACTATCAGATCGCATTGCACAGGAAGGTGTAGAATTTGAAACAGAAAGGATTGACAGTAAGGGAGTACACGGAGGAGTTCTATCGAGTGAATTTGTGAGCCAGATATACAAAGGATACCGTGGAAAGAACAACCAGGTATGTAAATGGATTAAGATTAGAAATTTTGGATGAAATCAGTATTTTATCTCCAAAGAACACTGAATAAGTGTATCAAAGTGCGATGAAAGCTGAAGAAAAAAATACTAGAAGGCAGAATACCCGGAGAGGATGAGGAGCCAGGAGGGGAAAAGGCCAGTCATATGCCAGAAGGCGGACTGCTAGTAATAATGAGGAAGGTAGCAGTTCCAGAGCTTCTGGATCAACGGACAGAGGTGATAATGCGAGAGGTGGTAGGTCATCCCAGCGGGGTAGAGGAAATGGCCGAGGAAGAGGGGATGGTTACCAATGTTATAGGTCATAAATGGGGACACAGATCGTCTGAATGTCCAGAGGCAGAACAAGCTGGACAGCAGGGTGCATATGTTGTACAACCGGAAGAAGCAACAGCACCTCCCCAAGAACCAGAAAATGCTTTAGAGATAGGTGAAGCCCTAGTGCTGCTCAAGGTATTGTTAAAACCAGTCAAAGAGGTCACTGGCTAGACACAACGGAAGGCTTTGTTTAGAATAGTTTGTAAGTCACGAGGTAAGTGTTGTAAGTTAATTATTGACAGCGGTAGTAATGATAATTTAGTGTCCATAGAGATGGTAGAAAAGTTGGAGTTGAAACATTTGAAACATCCCAACCCTTACAGAGTCTCATGGCTGCAAAAAGGCCATCAGTTGCTAGTGGATGAACAGTGCGAGGTGGAGTTTCAAATAGGCAGATATAAGGACAAAGTTGTTTGTGACATCATGCCAATGGATGTATGTCACATACTGCTAGGTAGGCCTTGGAAGTACAACAGGAAAGTGGTACACGATGGATTGACGAACTGTTATAAATTTGTTAAGGATGGAATCAAGCATACGCTTGTGCCCATCAAGGAAGAAGGGACAGTAAGGACAAGTGAACCAAGGGCATTGTTGGTTAGTGGAAAACAGTTTCTGAAACAAGTTGAGGACAGTGAGATGGGTTACACAGTTGTAAAGAAAGCAAGGACAGTGTTGTTGCATACGGAGGTATCAGATTTACCTATAGAAATCTAGCAGATGTTGCAGGAGTTTACAGATATAGTGGTAGATGACTTGCCAGACAAAATACCCCCCAAAAGAAGCATAAGCCATCAAATTGACTTCATACCCAGAGCCAGTTTGTTGAACAAAGTGGCATACTGAATGAGCCCCAAGGACAACGAAGAGATTAGAAAGAAAGTGCAAGAATTATTAGACAAGGGATTGATAAGAGAAAGTTTGAGCCCTTGTGCAGTCCCAACAATTCTCGCCCCCAAGAAGGGAGGAGAGTGGCAGATGTGCACCGACTCGAGGGCCATCAACAAAATCACCATCTGGTACAGGTTTCCACTACCACAGATGGATGACATGATGGATTGTTTAAGCGGGGCAACATATTTCTTTAAGATAGACTTGAAGAGCGGGTACCATCAGATTTAGATACGAGAGGGGGATGAATGGAAAACAGCCTTTAAGACAAATGAGGGGTTGTACGAATGGTTGGTCATGCCCTTTGGACTGAGCAATGCGCCCAGAAAATTTATGAGGTTGATGAATGAGATGCTGAAGGAGTACATCGGGAAATTTGTGATCGTATACCTGGACAACATACTCATTTTCAGTAGGACAAGGGAGGAACACCTTCAACATGTACGAAAGGTGCTGGAAAAATTACAACAGAATAAACTTCTAATAAGCTTGAAGAAATGTACCTTTCTGTAGAAGGAATTGGTTTATTTGGGCTTTGTAATAGCAGAAACTGAATTGAAGATGGATCTGGAGAAGGTGGCGGTGATAGTTACTTGGCCATCTCCAAAAAATTTATTCGAGGTATGTAGCTTTCATGGACTAGCGAGTTTTTACAGGAAATTCATAAGAAATTTTAGCGAAATTTGTGCACCAATGTTGGACACCATTAGAAAGGCCAATCAGCTTTTCCGATGGACAGATGCAGTGGAGAAAAGTTTCCAGTTATTAAAGAGGAAGATTACAGAAAGGTCGATCCTAAGATTGCCAGATTTCAAGAAGCTTTTTCAGGTTCGCTGTGATGCTAGCGGTATGGCTATTGGAGCTGTACTCAGCCAGGAGGATAAGCTTGTAACGTTTTTCAGCGAGAACCTGAATGAAAGTCGATAGAAATATTCATCGTATGATAAAGATTTCTATGCTTTATACATGCATTAAAACACTGGAGGCATTATCTATTGGGAAACGAATTTGTGTTGTTCTCAGATAATTCTGCACTACAATATGTAATGCAAAAACACAAGTTGAACCACAAACACGCCAAATGGGTGGAGTATTTGCAGAGTTTCAACTTCATATTGAAGCATATTAGCGGACAAACCAACAAGGTGGTGGACGCACTAAGTAGGAGAGCTTTACTTCTGCAAGAAAGTACTGTGCAAGTGTTGGGTTTTGAGCACTTAAAAGACTTATACTAGACTGATACAGATTTTAAGGAGGCCTATGAGGCATGTCAGAATCCCTTGGTGAGAGATAACAATCCATGGTTGGACTACAACTTACAGGAGAAACTGTTGTTTAAGGGAGGACAGTTATGCATACCTGACTGCTCGATGAGGGAGAATATTATTCGGGAGAAGCATAGTGGAGGTCTGGCCGGACATTTCGGCATGGACAAGACACTCGAGCAGCTTAGTCATTTCTACTTTTGGCCAAAGATGCGGAGAGATGTACAGTGATTTGTGGCCAGATGTAAAGTGTGCCAGTTGGCGAAGGGTCACAGTCAAAACACAGGACTGTACACACTGTTACCTGTTTCAGGCAGACCGTGGGATTCAATCAGCTTGGACTTCATCTTAGGTCTACCTAAGACACAGAGAGGTTATGACTTGGTGATGGTAGTAGTGGACAGATTCTCGAAAATGGTGCATTTCATCCCTTGCAGGAAAACCAGTGATGCCACTCACATGGCCCACTTGTTTTTCACAAAGATTGTTAGGTTACATGGGTTGCCTAAGTCTATTCTATCGAACAGGGATGTGAAGTTTACAGGACACTTTTGGCGCACCCTGTGGAAGAAAATGGATACAAAATTGAGTTACAGTTCTGCTTATCATCCACAAACGGATGGACAAACAAGAGTTTAGGAAACCTGCTACGAAGTCTAGTTGGAGAGAATTCACGAATGTGGGATCGAGTGCTGGCACAGGCAGAGTTCGCTTATAACGATTCGCCTAACCGCAGAACAGGATTCAACCCTTTTCAAATCATGTACGGCATGCATCCTCGCAGAGTGCATGAGCTGCACGATCTTGGACTGCAAGAAAGGCGAAGTGCGGATGGAGAAGATTTCCCTAACGCGATGAGGGATTTGCATGAACAGGTCAAAATAAAATTACAAGACAACAGTCTAAAGTATAAACAGCAGGTAGATTTGAAGAGAAGGGAAATACAGTTTAATGTGGGAGACGAAGTCCTTGCGCATTTGCACAAGGAACGCTTCCCTAAGCGTACATACAATAAATTAAAATATAAGAAGATAGGACCCTGCAAAGTCCTTTGGAAATTTTCAACAAATGCCTATGAGATACAGTTGCCACTCGAAATAGGAATTTCGCCTATCTTTAATGTAGCATACCTATTTCCCTACACGACTAACCTAGAGGAGAAGGAAGAAGATGGAACCACGCAGCCTACATGGAACACCCAGGATGGAGAAGAAGCTTGGATGAGAGAGATGCCTTACATTCAACCTCCCGAGATCGAGCGCATTCTCAACACTTAGGTGGCCAAATTAACTCGGCGGAAGGAGTATCTGCAATACCTGGTCAAGTGGAAGAACCGTCCTATTGAGGACAGTTCATGGCTTGATGCTAGGTAGATTGAGCAGACAGGTTCTTCAGTTGAGGAGCTCAATCATGATTTTCTTTTGCCCAGGAGCCTGATGCAGGAGCATCCAACTCAAGCACCATGACCGGGTGTCAGTCTCTGCTAGGTCAAAAAGTTGAGTTTACTTTTATTCGTCTTTATGTTGGTTGACAGAAAAGTAGGTAGGACTTTTATTTTTATGTTATTTTTCTTACTTATTTAAAGGTAGTTGAACAGTTAGGGTTATATTTTTGTCTGTTGTTAACAAGTCATGATTATCCTTTTATTTAAAAAGGAAAAAGACAAATGTATCTGAAGAGAAAATCTTGTCATAAGATAAAACGAATGACTAATAACCAAGTAAATATAAAAGTCTGTAACTGAAAAGAAACTGTACAGTTTCATTAACTAGAACATAGAACCTATAAATGTAATAGGACAAATCATGTAAGGGGTTCAGTTCAATACCTCTCGCACTCAAATAAAAAATAACAACAGAGAAATCAAAGTTCTGTCCATCTGTATGTCTACTGTAATTTATTATGTTTTCCAATTTATGACCATTTGAACACACAACTAACCATATATAGATTCTTGAAAATAAATTCTTCTTTACATTTCCAGAGAGAAAGAACCAGTTTACACAGCGAGACCAAAGAGCAGACACAGTATGAGGGTTTGTAACTCATTCGAAGCAAACAACGGAAATAAACTAGGATTTCATACAGGCCAAACACCCACAGGCTAAACGAAAGTTTCCACAAATACATTTCAATTGACAGCCATATAAAATTGCCAGCATAGTTACAGGGTTCGTGTAGAGTTATACATTATATTTCAAGCAAATTGAAGGCGCATAACAGTAGTTCCGGCTACAAATTTGGAGCAAACAAACATTGAATGAAATTCAAGTAAACAAACTTAATATGGTTACATCTCCCTGAAGAATTTCCTTTTTCAAAAAATTGCAAAGTCCAGCGTATTATAAGTACATTACAGAACTGTAAAAACAAATTCGTGAATGCTCAAACCATGAGCTATAAACCCTAGGCGAGGGTTTCAACCATAATATTCATAAAGAGCATAGATACATAGACCCTAAACGACAAACCCTAGGTAAGGGTTTAGAAAGGAGTTGCAATTACAAACAGAAGACTGCAATCAATACACAGTGGAAGCCAGAGTTTCGAAGTAATAGAGCATCGCTCACAGTGAGCCATTAGACAAGCAACATGGGTGACAAACCCATCTAGCCCGAAGATGGAGTGAAAGACCAAAACGAAGACTAAAAGAAGTTCGAAGAGGCAAAGCTTACCAGACAAAACTAAGACGTGTATGGCCAAACCCTCCAACAGCAAACCCTTAACACCTGCACAGCCAAGATACACAGGTGTTAGCAGATACATTGCAGTAGAAGTGGAAGTATAGAGCTGGGAAGGAAAAACCAAACCGTTGAAATTGCAAATAGTTACCTGAGAGTTTGTAGTGAGGCCAGAGACAAGCATTCCACCAACAACACTGACTAACTGTGGAGAACAAGGAGCAATCCAGGTCAAGAACTGTGGAAAGAGACCCACAAGTTGAAACAAAGAAACATAAATTACCTGTGTGTTAAGTTGAAGATGGAAGAAAGCCATTGAGCCGAACCTGGAAACAAGCAAACATTGAGTTTCCAACCAGAATGAAAAATATCAATGCATGAGTTAACATATGGTGACCTGTAGAACCCACGGCAGAAGGAAACCGAAACACAACATAGGTCACTTACCTAGGCAACGATAGGATGAACCACAACCATCTACGAACCAAGGATTAAAGACCAACACAGTCATAGCAACGAGCAACCAGAAGCGCACCCAGGACTTGCAGCATAGCTGCCCACCAAGACCTTGCAGAGCACTGTGGAGTAAACCCTCGACGGACAATAGCAAATGACCAAAAACGCCAATGAACAAAGGGAACAAGCATAGGGTTGAGCGGGAAATGCAAACCCTAAGGCAAGCACCTTCCATTATTGCTTAATTGAATGCCACATAAACCAAAATCCAAAATATCCGAATTGCATTTCATCCACGTGTAGTCACTACCAAATGATTTAATCAACCAAATAAACATTATGAAATCATTCCCATACGACAGTTTATAAAAGTGTTGGGTTGGTCCCATTAAAACATCTACCAAGCTTAGATTATTTTTAGCATTCCTTGCTGAAATTCTAAGCCATGATTCTTATCCTTTTACTACTGCTGGAGTATCAAATGAATCTTGCCTTACTAGACCCTAAGGGTTATTTCTAGTTTTCAACAAGATTCCATTGATATTTACTGATACGACTCATGTTTCTTCCTGGATTGGATCAGTTGGTTTCAAATTTGCATTGTGCTTAGACATTGGAACCTCCTCTGCATCCTTGAATTATCCTTCTTCTAGATTCAATATTTATACTTCATTTCTAAGTACCCCCTTTGATGGATTAGAGATGGGCTCTTCCTAATTGACTTCGGGTTGATTCTGCAGAGCGTTAAAAGGATTTTTTGAAGATGAAGCCCCATTTTTTATTTGATTGTTTTGATTCTTGACCACATTTGATCTTCCCTTGTTCCTTCTGTTCTTTGAGTCTTCCATTGCTCCTCTTGTTATGTTGGTATATCTAAACCTTTGTTTACTTGAGATTTCTTGCAATCTCTAGAAAAATGGTCATATTGATGGTAGAATCAACACTTGAATGGGATTTTCTCGTAGTATAAGGTTTGACAATTGGTCCAACCCCCCAAGGTTAGGTTTATTTCTCAAGGAAAAACCTTCTCCAAACGGACCTATACATAGATTTTGGTGGATGCAAAATGAGATCCTTTGGGTTCTATCTTGTCCAAGTATTTCCCCACTCTATTGTTAATTGTGTGCAAACAATCATCACTTGAGCAAGAGAGCAAGAGTCTAGACAACTTCACCCAAACTAGAACCACATTCGGTATATCTTCATATCGGTTAAAATCCAAAGACCACATATTCAGATACATACCACGAGATCCAAAAAAATAAGGACCATTTCTGAATATCATGTCTTTATCCTCCTTAAACTCAAAGAAAAATGCAAAAAATAAAACCATTGTCGCAAGAATATAATCGAACTTCTCCCTTCATCATTGATTTATGGGATTTATTCATCCATTCCTCCATGGATATGGGGAATAACCACATCACTGTGAACTTTGCTATCAAAGCACGATAAAAAAATACCGGAGTCTCCAAGGGGAGAACCATCGATAGAATTGCCTCCGATTTTTTCACAAATTTTCCTAACCTCCTTTGCTTTTGGGATTTTTCAGCAAGGTGGCTATAAGGGCCTGAAAGGTTGTGACCTCATCGTCACGAGGAGGGGGAGGAGCCCCCTCATGTGATGCCATCATGGATCAGCCGAGGGTTTCTACAACATCAGTTGTCTTAGCTTCCAACTGCCAACACATTACTATTGAAATTATTTTAAATTATCATTATTAACTATAAAAAGAACTAATATATGAGTTATATATATGTAACATGATTCTTAACTATGAAAAATTACCCACTTCACCATGCATATTTTTAACCTGTAAATAGGCTCTCTTACAATATTATAGCTTATCAATACCACATGCCAAAAAAAACCATAACTCATTTCATATGACACTTGTCCCTGTGACATTTTTAATATATTTTATTAAATGCGTAAAAATGACATAACTATTTTTTGCGATAAATCTCAACCTAAGATGTGTAACTACTATTAAGAATATTTTAGAATATTCCATGGAGGTTATATTTTTACCATTGGCCTAATAATTATTGATAATTGAATTAGAATTCTAGAAGCCCTATTCCAAAACAGACAGACGTATTTGCTTAATTAAACATTTGAATACTCAAAAGAACAAATGGAATATATAAGATATGTTATCTCAATGTAGATCATGCAAATTCCCATTGCGCATGTTGGTAGGAAATGATTGAAATGATTTTGATTCTTGGTTTCACAAGATTGTAATAAAATATTAGGCTTGTTTATTTTGGAATATGTCTTTTAAAATTTTAATTTAATTATCAATCATTATTAGGTGGATGGTAACGCTTTAAACTCCATAAAATATCTAGGGAATATCTTTAGTAGCAGATATCCATGGAATGTTTTTAGTATTAGTAAGAGATAGAAAGTTGAAATTTATTTCAAACGTAGTTATGCCTTTTTTCTTTTCAATTTAGTTAAAAAAATGTCATGTCCACAAATTTCAAATTTAATTTGGTTTTTATTTATGACATTGAAATATTATTGCTTGTTGTAAATTTACTATATTTTTTCTTGTTAGATATATATTCTTTTTCATTGTAAATATTTAAATCATATATTAATTATTTTTAATAATAATAATTAAGCCCATGGGGCTTTGGATTGACGATGAATGGGTGCACTGTTAAGGCACTCCTTGCAATAGGTCACTGGTTCAAATCCCCATGGATGCTTACCTACTAGAAAAAAATAAATAATAATAATAATAATTAACCTAATATAAAATTAAGTAACATAATTCATTCTTATTTATTCATGTTTCACATTTCATTATTTATTTAATTCAATTGTATCCACTAAAATTTAAATATTTACTCTCCTAGGTATATCATTGATTAATTATTTTATTAATATAATTCATCTTTTCTTAGTCACATTTCACTTTTCATAATAACCTCTTTTATTCAATTTAACCCATCAATAATTTTAAATATACATCTCTATAGTTTATACAATTATTTTTATTCTATGTCTTATATATATAAGTATAAACAGACATAATAAAAATTATATTTAATTTTTTTTAATCAGTTAAAAATTCTTTAAACAACCTATTCACCCTATTTAATTCTCAACCTATTCAATGTAAATTTTGCATGTTTGAACAAATGACCTAGATATTGGCTACTAAACATCAACCATAAATTCACGTGTGAATCTGTTCTAGATCAACAAAGAAAATTGATCACTGAAAATTCAAAATAATAATAATAATAAAAAAATGTAATTTAATTTTTATGATTTTTTTAATCTTAACAACAATGAGATATATCTAACAATTATCGAGATAATTAAATTAAATAATTACAGCTATAAATATAATAAATTTTGGAATAATAATTAAAATAAATACCATTTTATATATAATATATTTTTGTTTGTGAAACCAGAATTCAAAATACACACATCAAAGTTTTGGGAAATAACATACCACTAAAATAATAACATACAAGTCAATGCAATGGTCAATATAATGACTAAGTATAAAATGAGGGTGTTATAAATACATGGCTACCAAATCATAACCTAATTATCATTTAAATAACAACTCTATGCTTATAAATCAATAGATGTTCTTCACATGCAATCTCTTTATTAAAGAAAATGATTTAACATGAAGAGACTCACCATTCCTTCGCACATGCTTCAGGTTACGAGAAAAAGTGGTATTGAAGCCATGAATTTATTTGAGATTAATGTAAGTGGGACAGAGAATAGAAGAATTCCAGTGAAGAGTTAAGAGAAAAGGTGTTGGGGTGTCACATTTGTTGCTTTTTATGTTGGCCATTTATATGTTTCTTTTTTCATTGGTTATATGTAAATTGGTTTTCTATAGAAATTAGTATTTCCTTTTTACGTTGGCTTTTTAGATGTTTCTTCTTTCATTAGTTATATACAATTGGCTTTCTGTAGAAATTAGTTTAGTTTTTTTTTTTCATAAGTAATTCAATTCTATCAAGTTATCAAAAACTTGAAGACATTTTAAAACTATGGGGCTTTTTCATTGGTTCTAGCACCCAAATTCCAGTTTCTTATTTCTTATTTTTTATTAGATTTGTTTCATTTTCATTTTTAATACACCTCTCTCGTTTTAATTATGTTCAATGTTGGTTTCACTATTTACATTGAGGATCTTCTCCCTACGGCTAACATATTTACTTATTTGGGGTAGAGTTTCTTCCTCTAAGAAAATGGTTGGAATTAAAGGTCGATTATTAATTAATGGAGTTTTTTCTATTTAGAACTTGGGTATTTTCGTCGTTTTTTTTTATAGGATTTATTGGAATTAAAGAGAATCTTAACCACCCATAAGGAGATGGTATAAGGAAATATAGATTTATTCTTCGTTTTAATCATCAAATTCAATGAATTTGAACAATAATATATTAGTATAATTAACTGAAATAATGAAAATCTTCTTATATATTAAATTACAATTAATCATTCTAGAGATGAAATGTAATCTCTATAAAAACATAATAGAAACTATGAACAAAAATGCTCTTTGAATAGCTACCAATAAGAGGGTTTCATAACAAAGAGACAATGAAGATGGTAATTGAGATGATAAAAGCTATGGTATTGCGAAAAAACCCAATATGCAACATCTCTAGAATTATAAGTCACCACACATTTTTATATGTTATGTATTTTTAAATAATTATCATTTTAAGAAAACTCTTATAGGAATTACAATAATAGATACATTTGGAAAATT
>APFE031366297.1:29596-48153 GCA_000404065.3 Pinus taeda
ATTTGAGCCAGTGATTGATTCAGATCTGAGCTGTATTGTGTTAACAGAGGTGGAGATACTTGTGAGAAGTATTATGCTGTGTAATGTTACATGACTCAATCATTAATATACAGATAGTTGGGGTTTTTAGCGAGATGCTTTCCCCGGGATACATACTGTGTTAATGTGTGAATGCTCTTGATGTTTTTATTGTTATTGATGCTGCTATATTGATGATCAACGTAGAGGAGCTTATGTATTGTGTATGTTTTCCGCAATAGTACATGATCAGGATAATCTCCATTGAATATGTGTTAAATTATTCAAAATTTCTACAGATATAAGGACAAAGTTGTTTGTGACATCATGCCAATGGATGTATGTCACATACTGCTAGGTAGGCCTTGGAAGTACAACAGGAAAGTGGTACACGATGGATTGACGAACTGTTATAAATTTGTTAAGGATGGAATCAAGCATACGCTTGTGCCCATCAAGGAAGAAGGGACAGTAAGGACAAGTGAACCAAGGGCATTGTTGGTTAGTGGAAAACAGTTTCTGAAACAAGTTGAGGACAGTGAGATGGGTTACACAGTTGTAAAGAAAGCAAGGACAGTGTTGTTGCATACGGAGGTATCAGATTTACCTATAGAAATCTAGCAGATGTTGCAGGAGTTTACAGATATAGTGGTAGATGACTTGCCAGACAAAATACCCCCCAAAAGAAGCATAAGCCATCAAATTGACTTCATACCCAGAGCCAGTTTGTTGAACAAAGTGGCATACTGAATGAGCCCCAAGGACAACGAAGAGATTAGAAAGAAAGTGCAAGAATTATTAGACAAGGGATTGATAAGAGAAAGTTTGAGCCCTTGTGCAGTCCCAACAATTCTCGCCCCCAAGAAGGGAGGAGAGTGGCAGATGTGCACCGACTCGAGGGCCATCAACAAAATCACCATCTGGTACAGGTTTCCACTACCACAGATGGATGACATGATGGATTGTTTAAGCGGGGCAACATATTTCTTTAAGATAGACTTGAAGAGCGGGTACCATCAGATTTAGATACGAGAGGGGGATGAATGGAAAACAGCCTTTAAGACAAATGAGGGGTTGTACGAATGGTTGGTCATGCCCTTTGGACTGAGCAATGCGCCCAGAAAATTTATGAGGTTGATGAATGAGATGCTGAAGGAGTACATCGGGAAATTTGTGATCGTATACCTGGACAACATACTCATTTTCAGTAGGACAAGGGAGGAACACCTTCAACATGTACGAAAGGTGCTGGAAAAATTACAACAGAATAAACTTCTAATAAGCTTGAAGAAATGTACCTTTCTGTAGAAGGAATTGGTTTATTTGGGCTTTGTAATAGCAGAAACTGAATTGAAGATGGATCTGGAGAAGGTGGCGGTGATAGTTACTTGGCCATCTCCAAAAAATTTATTCGAGGTATGTAGCTTTCATGGACTAGCGAGTTTTTACAGGAAATTCATAAGAAATTTTAGCGAAATTTGTGCACCAATGTTGGACACCATTAGAAAGGCCAATCAGCTTTTCCGATGGACAGATGCAGTGGAGAAAAGTTTCCAGTTATTAAAGAGGAAGATTACAGAAAGGTCGATCCTAAGATTGCCAGATTTCAAGAAGCTTTTTCAGGTTCGCTGTGATGCTAGCGGTATGGCTATTGGAGCTGTACTCAGCCAGGAGGATAAGCTTGTAACGTTTTTCAGCGAGAACCTGAATGAAAGTCGATAGAAATATTCATCGTATGATAAAGATTTCTATGCTTTATACATGCATTAAAACACTGGAGGCATTATCTATTGGGAAACGAATTTGTGTTGTTCTCAGATAATTCTGCACTACAATATGTAATGCAAAAACACAAGTTGAACCACAAACACGCCAAATGGGTGGAGTATTTGCAGAGTTTCAACTTCATATTGAAGCATATTAGCGGACAAACCAACAAGGTGGTGGACGCACTAAGTAGGAGAGCTTTACTTCTGCAAGAAAGTACTGTGCAAGTGTTGGGTTTTGAGCACTTAAAAGACTTATACTAGACTGATACAGATTTTAAGGAGGCCTATGAGGCATGTCAGAATCCCTTGGTGAGAGATAACAATCCATGGTTGGACTACAACTTACAGGAGAAACTGTTGTTTAAGGGAGGACAGTTATGCATACCTGACTGCTCGATGAGGGAGAATATTATTCGGGAGAAGCATAGTGGAGGTCTGGCCGGACATTTCGGCATGGACAAGACACTCGAGCAGCTTAGTCATTTCTACTTTTGGCCAAAGATGCGGAGAGATGTACAGTGATTTGTGGCCAGATGTAAAGTGTGCCAGTTGGCGAAGGGTCACAGTCAAAACACAGGACTGTACACACTGTTACCTGTTTCAGGCAGACCGTGGGATTCAATCAGCTTGGACTTCATCTTAGGTCTACCTAAGACACAGAGAGGTTATGACTTGGTGATGGTAGTAGTGGACAGATTCTCGAAAATGGTGCATTTCATCCCTTGCAGGAAAACCAGTGATGCCACTCACATGGCCCACTTGTTTTTCACAAAGATTGTTAGGTTACATGGGTTGCCTAAGTCTATTCTATCGAACAGGGATGTGAAGTTTACAGGACACTTTTGGCGCACCCTGTGGAAGAAAATGGATACAAAATTGAGTTACAGTTCTGCTTATCATCCACAAACGGATGGACAAACAAGAGTTTAGGAAACCTGCTACGAAGTCTAGTTGGAGAGAATTCACGAATGTGGGATCGAGTGCTGGCACAGGCAGAGTTCGCTTATAACGATTCGCCTAACCGCAGAACAGGATTCAACCCTTTTCAAATCATGTACGGCATGCATCCTCGCAGAGTGCATGAGCTGCACGATCTTGGACTGCAAGAAAGGCGAAGTGCGGATGGAGAAGATTTCCCTAACGCGATGAGGGATTTGCATGAACAGGTCAAAATAAAATTACAAGACAACAGTCTAAAGTATAAACAGCAGGTAGATTTGAAGAGAAGGGAAATACAGTTTAATGTGGGAGACGAAGTCCTTGCGCATTTGCACAAGGAACGCTTCCCTAAGCGTACATACAATAAATTAAAATATAAGAAGATAGGACCCTGCAAAGTCCTTTGGAAATTTTCAACAAATGCCTATGAGATACAGTTGCCACTCGAAATAGGAATTTCGCCTATCTTTAATGTAGCATACCTATTTCCCTACACGACTAACCTAGAGGAGAAGGAAGAAGATGGAACCACGCAGCCTACATGGAACACCCAGGATGGAGAAGAAGCTTGGATGAGAGAGATGCCTTACATTCAACCTCCCGAGATCGAGCGCATTCTCAACACTTAGGTGGCCAAATTAACTCGGCGGAAGGAGTATCTGCAATACCTGGTCAAGTGGAAGAACCGTCCTATTGAGGACAGTTCATGGCTTGATGCTAGGTAGATTGAGCAGACAGGTTCTTCAGTTGAGGAGCTCAATCATGATTTTCTTTTGCCCAGGAGCCTGATGCAGGAGCATCCAACTCAAGCACCATGACCGGGTGTCAGTCTCTGCTAGGTCAAAAAGTTGAGTTTACTTTTATTCGTCTTTATGTTGGTTGACAGAAAAGTAGGTAGGACTTTTATTTTTATGTTATTTTTCTTACTTATTTAAAGGTAGTTGAACAGTTAGGGTTATATTTTTGTCTGTTGTTAACAAGTCATGATTATCCTTTTATTTAAAAAGGAAAAAGACAAATGTATCTGAAGAGAAAATCTTGTCATAAGATAAAACGAATGACTAATAACCAAGTAAATATAAAAGTCTGTAACTGAAAAGAAACTGTACAGTTTCATTAACTAGAACATAGAACCTATAAATGTAATAGGACAAATCATGTAAGGGGTTCAGTTCAATACCTCTCGCACTCAAATAAAAAATAACAACAGAGAAATCAAAGTTCTGTCCATCTGTATGTCTACTGTAATTTATTATGTTTTCCAATTTATGACCATTTGAACACACAACTAACCATATATAGATTCTTGAAAATAAATTCTTCTTTACATTTCCAGAGAGAAAGAACCAGTTTACACAGCGAGACCAAAGAGCAGACACAGTATGAGGGTTTGTAACTCATTCGAAGCAAACAACGGAAATAAACTAGGATTTCATACAGGCCAAACACCCACAGGCTAAACGAAAGTTTCCACAAATACATTTCAATTGACAGCCATATAAAATTGCCAGCATAGTTACAGGGTTCGTGTAGAGTTATACATTATATTTCAAGCAAATTGAAGGCGCATAACAGTAGTTCCGGCTACAAATTTGGAGCAAACAAACATTGAATGAAATTCAAGTAAACAAACTTAATATGGTTACATCTCCCTGAAGAATTTCCTTTTTCAAAAAATTGCAAAGTCCAGCGTATTATAAGTACATTACAGAACTGTAAAAACAAATTCGTGAATGCTCAAACCATGAGCTATAAACCCTAGGCGAGGGTTTCAACCATAATATTCATAAAGAGCATAGATACATAGACCCTAAACGACAAACCCTAGGTAAGGGTTTAGAAAGGAGTTGCAATTACAAACAGAAGACTGCAATCAATACACAGTGGAAGCCAGAGTTTCGAAGTAATAGAGCATCGCTCACAGTGAGCCATTAGACAAGCAACATGGGTGACAAACCCATCTAGCCCGAAGATGGAGTGAAAGACCAAAACGAAGACTAAAAGAAGTTCGAAGAGGCAAAGCTTACCAGACAAAACTAAGACGTGTATGGCCAAACCCTCCAACAGCAAACCCTTAACACCTGCACAGCCAAGATACACAGGTGTTAGCAGATACATTGCAGTAGAAGTGGAAGTATAGAGCTGGGAAGGAAAAACCAAACCGTTGAAATTGCAAATAGTTACCTGAGAGTTTGTAGTGAGGCCAGAGACAAGCATTCCACCAACAACACTGACTAACTGTGGAGAACAAGGAGCAATCCAGGTCAAGAACTGTGGAAAGAGACCCACAAGTTGAAACAAAGAAACATAAATTACCTGTGTGTTAAGTTGAAGATGGAAGAAAGCCATTGAGCCGAACCTGGAAACAAGCAAACATTGAGTTTCCAACCAGAATGAAAAATATCAATGCATGAGTTAACATATGGTGACCTGTAGAACCCACGGCAGAAGGAAACCGAAACACAACATAGGTCACTTACCTAGGCAACGATAGGATGAACCACAACCATCTACGAACCAAGGATTAAAGACCAACACAGTCATAGCAACGAGCAACCAGAAGCGCACCCAGGACTTGCAGCATAGCTGCCCACCAAGACCTTGCAGAGCACTGTGGAGTAAACCCTCGACGGACAATAGCAAATGACCAAAAACGCCAATGAACAAAGGGAACAAGCATAGGGTTGAGCGGGAAATGCAAACCCTAAGGCAAGCACCTTCCATTATTGCTTAATTGAATGCCACATAAACCAAAATCCAAAATATCCGAATTGCATTTCATCCACGTGTAGTCACTACCAAATGATTTAATCAACCAAATAAACATTATGAAATCATTCCCATACGACAGTTTATAAAAGTGTTGGGTTGGTCCCATTAAAACATCTACCAAGCTTAGATTATTTTTAGCATTCCTTGCTGAAATTCTAAGCCATGATTCTTATCCTTTTACTACTGCTGGAGTATCAAATGAATCTTGCCTTACTAGACCCTAAGGGTTATTTCTAGTTTTCAACAAGATTCCATTGATATTTACTGATACGACTCATGTTTCTTCCTGGATTGGATCAGTTGGTTTCAAATTTGCATTGTGCTTAGACATTGGAACCTCCTCTGCATCCTTGAATTATCCTTCTTCTAGATTCAATATTTATACTTCATTTCTAAGTACCCCCTTTGATGGATTAGAGATGGGCTCTTCCTAATTGACTTCGGGTTGATTCTGCAGAGCGTTAAAAGGATTTTTTGAAGATGAAGCCCCATTTTTTATTTGATTGTTTTGATTCTTGACCACATTTGATCTTCCCTTGTTCCTTCTGTTCTTTGAGTCTTCCATTGCTCCTCTTGTTATGTTGGTATATCTAAACCTTTGTTTACTTGAGATTTCTTGCAATCTCTAGAAAAATGGTCATATTGATGGTAGAATCAACACTTGAATGGGATTTTCTCGTAGTATAAGGTTTGACAATTGGTCCAACCCCCCAAGGTTAGGTTTATTTCTCAAGGAAAAACCTTCTCCAAACGGACCTATACATAGATTTTGGTGGATGCAAAATGAGATCCTTTGGGTTCTATCTTGTCCAAGTATTTCCCCACTCTATTGTTAATTGTGTGCAAACAATCATCACTTGAGCAAGAGAGCAAGAGTCTAGACAACTTCACCCAAACTAGAACCACATTCGGTATATCTTCATATCGGTTAAAATCCAAAGACCACATATTCAGATACATACCACGAGATCCAAAAAAATAAGGACCATTTCTGAATATCATGTCTTTATCCTCCTTAAACTCAAAGAAAAATGCAAAAAATAAAACCATTGTCGCAAGAATATAATCGAACTTCTCCCTTCATCATTGATTTATGGGATTTATTCATCCATTCCTCCATGGATATGGGGAATAACCACATCACTGTGAACTTTGCTATCAAAGCACGATAAAAAAATACCGGAGTCTCCAAGGGGAGAACCATCGATAGAATTGCCTCCGATTTTTTCACAAATTTTCCTAACCTCCTTTGCTTTTGGGATTTTTCAGCAAGGTGGCTATAAGGGCCTGAAAGGTTGTGACCTCATCGTCACGAGGAGGGGGAGGAGCCCCCTCATGTGATGCCATCATGGATCAGCCGAGGGTTTCTACAACATCAGTTGTCTTAGCTTCCAACTGCCAACACATTACTATTGAAATTATTTTAAATTATCATTATTAACTATAAAAAGAACTAATATATGAGTTATATATATGTAACATGATTCTTAACTATGAAAAATTACCCACTTCACCATGCATATTTTTAACCTGTAAATAGGCTCTCTTACAATATTATAGCTTATCAATACCACATGCCAAAAAAAACCATAACTCATTTCATATGACACTTGTCCCTGTGACATTTTTAATATATTTTATTAAATGCGTAAAAATGACATAACTATTTTTTGCGATAAATCTCAACCTAAGATGTGTAACTACTATTAAGAATATTTTAGAATATTCCATGGAGGTTATATTTTTACCATTGGCCTAATAATTATTGATAATTGAATTAGAATTCTAGAAGCCCTATTCCAAAACAGACAGACGTATTTGCTTAATTAAACATTTGAATACTCAAAAGAACAAATGGAATATATAAGATATGTTATCTCAATGTAGATCATGCAAATTCCCATTGCGCATGTTGGTAGGAAATGATTGAAATGATTTTGATTCTTGGTTTCACAAGATTGTAATAAAATATTAGGCTTGTTTATTTTGGAATATGTCTTTTAAAATTTTAATTTAATTATCAATCATTATTAGGTGGATGGTAACGCTTTAAACTCCATAAAATATCTAGGGAATATCTTTAGTAGCAGATATCCATGGAATGTTTTTAGTATTAGTAAGAGATAGAAAGTTGAAATTTATTTCAAACGTAGTTATGCCTTTTTTCTTTTCAATTTAGTTAAAAAAATGTCATGTCCACAAATTTCAAATTTAATTTGGTTTTTATTTATGACATTGAAATATTATTGCTTGTTGTAAATTTACTATATTTTTTCTTGTTAGATATATATTCTTTTTCATTGTAAATATTTAAATCATATATTAATTATTTTTAATAATAATAATTAAGCCCATGGGGCTTTGGATTGACGATGAATGGGTGCACTGTTAAGGCACTCCTTGCAATAGGTCACTGGTTCAAATCCCCATGGATGCTTACCTACTAGAAAAAAATAAATAATAATAATAATAATTAACCTAATATAAAATTAAGTAACATAATTCATTCTTATTTATTCATGTTTCACATTTCATTATTTATTTAATTCAATTGTATCCACTAAAATTTAAATATTTACTCTCCTAGGTATATCATTGATTAATTATTTTATTAATATAATTCATCTTTTCTTAGTCACATTTCACTTTTCATAATAACCTCTTTTATTCAATTTAACCCATCAATAATTTTAAATATACATCTCTATAGTTTATACAATTATTTTTATTCTATGTCTTATATATATATAGACATAATAAAATATATTATATTTAATTTTTTTAAGTCAGTTAAAATTTTCTTTGAACATACTTATTCACTATTTAATTCTCAACTCTTCTTTAAAATTTTTGCATATCTTGACAATAACCTAGATATTGGCTACTAAACATTAACTATAAATTCACGTGTGAATCATTCTAGATCAACAAAAAAAATTGATCACGAAATTTCAAACATAATAATAATAATATAATGTAATTAATTTTTATGATTTTTTTAATTTTAACGACATGAGACATATCCTAACAATTATCATGATAATAAATTAAATAGTTACACTAATAATATAATTTTGGAATAATAATTAAAAATAAATACAAATTTGATATATAATATATTTTTGTTTGTGAAACCAGAATTCAAAATACACACATCAAAGTTTTGGGAAATAACATACCACTAAAATAATAACATACAAGTCAATGCAATGGTCAATATAATGACTAAGTATAAAATGAGGGTGTTATAAATACATGGCTACCAAATCATAACCTAATTATCATTTAAATAACAACTCTATGCTTATAAATCAATAGATGTTCTTCACATGCAATCTCTTTATTAAAGAAAATGATTTAACATGAAGAGACTCACCATTCCTTCGCACATGCTTCAGGTTACGAGAAAAAGTGGTATTGAAGCCATGAATTTATTTGAGATTAATGTAAGTGGGACAGAGAATAGAAGAATTCCAGTGAAGAGTTAAGAGAAAAGGTGTTGGGGTGTCACATTTGTTGCTTTTTATGTTGGCCATTTATATGTTTCTTTTTTCATTGGTTATATGTAAATTGGTTTTCTATAGAAATTAGTATTTCCTTTTTACGTTGGCTTTTTAGATGTTTCTTCTTTCATTAGTTATATACAATTGGCTTTCTGTAGAAATTAGTTTAGTTTTTTTTTTTCATAAGTAATTCAATTCTATCAAGTTATCAAAAACTTGAAGACATTTTAAAACTATGGGGCTTTTTCATTGGTTCTAGCACCCAAATTCCAGTTTCTTATTTCTTATTTTTTATTAGATTTGTTTCATTTTCATTTTTAATACACCTCTCTCGTTTTAATTATGTTCAATGTTGGTTTCACTATTTACATTGAGGATCTTCTCCCTACGGCTAACATATTTACTTATTTGGGGTAGAGTTTCTTCCTCTAAGAAAATGGTTGGAATTAAAGGTCGATTATTAATTAATGGAGTTTTTTCTATTTAGAACTTGGGTATTTTCGTCGTTTTTTTTTATAGGATTTATTGGAATTAAAGAGAATCTTAACCACCCATAAGGAGATGGTATAAGGAAATATAGATTTATTCTTCGTTTTAATCATCAAATTCAATGAATTTGAACAATAATATATTAGTATAATTAACTGAAATAATGAAAATCTTCTTATATATTAAATTACAATTAATCATTCTAGAGATGAAATGTAATCTCTATAAAAACATAATAGAAACTATGAACAAAAATGCTCTTTGAATAGCTACCAATAAGAGGGTTTCATAACAAAGAGACAATGAAGATGGTAATTGAGATGATAAAAGCTATGGTATTGCGAAAAAACCCAATATGCAACATCTCTAGAATTATAAGTCACCACACATTTTTATATGTTATGTATTTTTAAATAATTATCATTTTAAGAAAACTCTTATAGGAATTACAATAATAGATACATTTGGAAAATGTTTGTCAAGGATATTAGTAAACTTGTTATTTTTTAATTATATTGCAACCATATATATATAATATAATGTTTTTTTTTAAAACTATTTCAAAATCTTGATAACATATTTTAAATTAATAATATAATAATTTTCTAATTTATTTTTATTAAATATTATTCATAAACTTAAACTTTATTTTTTAATATAAAAATATAATAATATTAAATACATTTAAAAACATTATTTTAATAATTATTATTTTATTAAATTATATTATTAAAATTATAATTATATAATTATATATATATAATATATATATATATTTCATAATTACGTCGATAGGCGTCTCTCCTATTGGAATTGACAACTTTAATACATTTTCTAATTAATCATTTTGATTGGATGGTCTAATGATTTGAAACTCACCCTTGAGTGACCTCAGTTAATTAATTAATGAATGAAGGTATTACATACTCATGTGTTGGTGTGTGTCTATTTTTTTTTAGGCAACGGATCGATCAAATTGCAAAATACACAGACACTTGGAAAATGGAAAACAGTAGAGAAACACAGTAAGCAAATACAAGAACATAACAATTAATAAGGAGTTCACCCTATCCTCAAGGGCTACGTCTCTGGTCCAACTTTCAATGGTGGCCTTTTTTTTATTATGTCTTTAAAGCATAAAATTACAATGAGGAGCTCAATTTGAGTCTCCTAAAACAGAATTGCTTGGTAGGGTGGTTCTTGGATTCCCCAAGCCATTAGAGTGCACAGACTCCTTTCTTTACCAACCCTTGACCTCTCTGGTCTCTAATGGGAGGAGCTCAATGTGGTGTTTAGTTCCTGATAGATCCTCTCAGGGATTGCTCGATGCTGCCTTATGTTGTAGTTCAGCTCGGCTCTCTGTCTTTTCTGCTCTTTGCTTCACTGTCTCTTCTTTTCTCTCTGTCTTCTTCCTTTTTCTTTCTCTTCTATGTCTTCAGATGTGTTCTGTTCTATTTATTCATGGCTTTAAAGCCAATTGATCTCATGATTTCTCGCTTCCTCTTCTGCCTCCGTCGGATCACATATTGTTGCTCACTTGGAGTTCCCTATCTCGCATCATCATCAGGCTCACAGGGAGTGGCCACTTGTCCTCCTATGAACGGCGCCAGCTCTTCCTCGTTGGTTCAATTTTTCGGGTACATCGTGGAATGAGTCATTTGCTACCTTGGCGGTCAAATTGGACCTCAAATCCTTATAGATCGTGGCTTAATCCCCTGTCAAATCTGGTTCTTTCATTGGGCGCTTTCTCAGCCATTTACTCATTACGTGCGGTTGACTTGCTCGACTGTTAGCATGCGATGAGCAGCGGTTTTCTCTCCTCTTCCTGCCACGTGTCGGGCACTGAATGGAATTGCTCGTTTTTCTCCAATTCCACTTACTGCCTAAGGGTGCCCCCAATATATACCGCCCGTTTTGGAGCACGAGTCCCGCCTTTAGCCTTTAGCGCTTTCCCCATGGTTTTCCTAATTCCCATGCGACCAAGTGCTTTGGGGGTTTCCTTCTCGGGGGTTTTTCCCAGCAATGCGATTAGAAATAGCCTCCTTTTCATGATCCGGGCTTCCCAAGTGCCAGTTTGTCCTCCTGCGCAGTTTCCATGGGCCTCGGTCAGCACGCTTTGACCGAGGTCCTTGTCGTTCCTTGTTGGCTACCAACTACCACTGTTTAGAGGTCTTCTTGATCACTTTGTGCTCTTGAATTGAAAGTTTTTGTGTCCTAATTTGATATAGTCATGGTACTGTGATAAACTTCATGGATCCAATTCGGATCACAACCTTCCCACTGAAAAAGATTTTGGCCCACTAAAAGTTGGTTTTCAAGCATCGACTAAGTGAGGGTACAATTATATCACTTGTCCAATCTCTATCCACTTTGCACTGCTTGAATTTGAACCCTTGAGCTCTACTCTGAGGTACTCCACATCTCCTCTGCGCGTCATCCTCACCTTCCTGTCCAGAACTCTGTCTTCCTGCAATTCATTAAGATATTCAAGTAACAGGTCATCAATAGAAGGCAATTGACTCTGCTCTTTGGGATCCTCAATTAGAGAGGGTTCAAACAATCTCAAGCAATCTACATTTACGACCGAGTAGATGTGCATGTAAGCTGGTAGAGCAAGGCAAAACGCATTCTCGCCAATCTTCTCAAGTATCTTAAAAGGTCCATACCTGATAGGCTTTAGCTTCTTACCTTCACCTTGCATCCTATCCTTGCTGATATACAGCCAGACTAGGTCACCAACTTGGAAACTATGCTCCATTCGATGCTTGTCATGCCTAGCCTTGTATTTGGCTTGGCTCTTTTCCAGTTGTTCCTATACTGCCTGGTGGATCTCCTAGATTTGTTCAATGTACCTAGTTGCCTTATCCACATCATTGTGTCCCTCAACTATGGTATCTTTACCAAAGACAAAATCCAAGGGAGACCTTGGTGTGAAACCAAAACAAGTCTCAAAAGGAGATCTTTGTGTAGAAGAATGTTTTGCTCTATTGTAAGCATGCTGCACATAACACAAATGTTCATCCAAAAGCTTAGGATGTTTGTTGCAATATCCTCTGAGTAACTGGATCAGTGTCCTGTTAACTATTTCTGTCTAGCCAAAAGTTTGTGGATGAAAAGCTGTGCTCTTCTTCAGTTTGGTGTTCATCAGTTCCCATAGACTTGACCAAAACTTCCCCACAAATCGGGTGTCTTGATCAGATATAATGGAAGTGGGTAATCCAAAATGAACCCATACATGTTCAAAGAACAGTTTTGCAGTTTGTTCAGCTGTATTTGTTTGTTACAAGGTATCAAAATACACATTTTGCTGAACCTATCCACAACAGCATATAGATAATCATGACCTTTTCTAGATTTAGGCAGTCCTCCAACAAAATCCATGGAAACACTTTCCCAAGGGTGAGAAGGAATGGGTAATGGAGTGTACAAGCCTAGTTTTCTATTGTTGGGCTTGCTTTTAACACACATAGTACACCCTCTTACATATCTAGAAATTGTCTCATTCATTTTTGGCCAATAACAAAACCTTTGCAGCTGTGCAACTATTTTACTTACCCCAAATTGACCTGATATCAGAGAAGTGTGTGCTTCTCTAATTATCTTTACTCTCTCAGTTTGTGGAATGCAGAGTTTCCCACAATGGTATAAGAGTCAGTCCTTCACATGATAATCCAATTCTTCTACCCGTTTGCCTTGACTCAAAGTTGCATAGACATCTTTAAAGTCTATATCTTGAGCATATTGTTCAATGTCACTTTCATGTAGCACATAATTATGCTTAAGTATAGTAGATGCATTTCTAATGGGTCTAGATAACATGTCTGCAACTTTATTATTTATGCCATTTTTATATCTGATGACTAAATGAAACTGTTGTAGAAACCCATCCATCTGTAATGTCTTGATTGCTGCAACTTAGTTTGGGAGCGTAGATATTGAAGTGGTTGATGATCAGTATGTATTATTGTCTCTTTTCCCATTAAGTAATGTTTCCACTTTTTCACACTTTGAACTAATGCATACAATTCTTTATCATATGTAAGATATTTAACGACTACAGGATTAAAAGTCTCAGAATGATAACATATGGGTTTACCGTGTTGTGTCAACACTACTCCCATGGCATAGTCACTGGAATTTGTTTGGATCTCAAATGGTCTTTGTAGATTAGGCAGTGCTAGTACAGGTGATGTACTAATCTTGTCTTTCAAGTTATCAAAGGCTTTCTACTATTTGCCTCCCCATTGAAATACCTTGTTCAATCCTGTTAAAGCATGTAAGGGAGCTATAATTGAGGAAAAGTTTGCAATGAACTTCCTCCAAAATTATGCTTCCCATAAGAAGCTTCTCACTTCTGTAGCAGACTTGGATTTAGGCCAGTTTACAATGACTACCACTTTAGAGGGATCTATCTTCAATTCACCACCCCCTAATATATGACACAAATAATTTAGAGATGTTTTGCCAAATTCACATTTTGAGAGTTTAACATGAAGTTTTTCTCTTTTCAAAACATCTAATGTCTACTTAACATGCTTTAAGTGTTCTTCCCATGTTTTACTAAAAATCAGAATGTCATCTAGATACACAATAAAAAAATCATCAAGAAAAGGTCTGAGTATATCATTCATTAATCTCATGAAAGTAGCAGGAGCATTAGTTAAGCCAAAAGGCATAACCAGTCATTCATACAATCCCTGCTTTGTTTTGAAAGCAGTCTTCCATGCATCTTGTTCTGTAACTCTGACATGATGGTATCCACTGTGCAAGTCTAGCTTGGTGAAATAAACAACTTCTTTCAGTTGATCTAAAAGATCATCTATGCGAGGAAGGGGATAATGATTTTTTATTGTTATCTTATTCAGTGCTCAGTAATCAATACACATTCTCCACGAGCCATCTTTCTTTCTCACCAAAACGATTGGTGACCCACATGGTGATGCGCTAGGTCTGATGAACCCTTTCTCGAGCAACTCTTGCACCTTCTTCTTGATTTCAGCATTCTCTAAAGCAGACAACCTATACATTCCAATGTTAGGCAATGGAGCATCTTGCTACAAAATAATATCATGTACTATTTCCTTTTTGGGTGGCAAACCTTTAGGTTCTTGAAACAAGATATCATACTTTGAAATAACCTTTTCTAAATCAGCCTGTTGTTTATCATTACAATCTTCAATACATTGGTTTTATCAGGTTTCTTTTCTTTTACAATCATCAGTAAGAACTGTTTGCATGAATTTATCATTCTTTTCATCTGCCCTAAATTTATGAGAGTATAATTATTCTTGAGCTTATGAGCTCTTAAAAAGTATTCAATTCCATCTTAAACAAGTAGATACTTGTTCTCAACTCTATAGAAAATAGCCTTTCTATCATACAAGTAAGGACTTCCTAAAGCAATTCCACATATCCAAAGGGATTATATCTAACTCAACCTCATCTACAAATGTTGACCCAAAAGAAAACTTGAGTTTGCACTGTCTAGTCACTTGTAGTTTTTCTTTATCATTCAACCATCCTAATGGGTATGGTTTCTTGTGAGGTGTAGTTGCTAATCCCAATTTCTTTACAATTGCTTCATAAATTAAATTTACTTGTGAGCCACTATCAAACAAAGTATCAATCTTTTGATGTTTGGAAACAACTCGAATATGGAAAAGCTCATGTCTTTTTCTCTCATTTTCTTCATCAATAACAGATTGTGTAGAATTACTAGTAGATGCTTCAGAATTCTTACCTTTTATACCTGTGGCTGCAATGGTTGTTTCATCTCCTGAGTCTGACCCCAAATCTTTCTGAATAGCTACAACATTCTTCTTCTTCTTGCCCTTGAACTTCTTAGGTCTCAGCTCTGGATGCAGAATCCAACAATGCTCATCATCATGCCCATCCTTTTTATAGTGAGTGCATGAAGCCTTGCTTTTCTGTTCAGTGTTAGCCTTCCTTTTTTTCCATTTATGCTTTATTTTCTCCTTGCTCTTGCTTGCAGTGGGTTGGGATGGTCCCCCAGCTTCTGGGATTCCATTCTTTCCTCTAGCTTCTAGATGAGTAGCTTGTACCGATATCTCATCTATACTAGTGGGATTAAACATGAGGATGGTGTGCCTCATGTAGCTGTGTAGACCACCAATGTACTTCAATAGAGTCTCTGGTGAGTCTAATGAAATTCCTAGAATCAATGCTCTCTTTCTAAATTCTTGAGTGTACCCTTGCACACTTTTCCCTTTCAACTGCCGAAGAGTTTGCCAACTCGTCATGGCTTGTTGCACATAGGCCAATGGATAGAATTGTCTTTTGATTGTAGAAACAAAGTCACTCCACACAGAGATAGTCTCACCATGTCTTTTCATATCAGCTTGGGTTCTGCCTTCCCACCAAACCAAGGCAGTGCCTCCAAGGCGTAGGCTTGCCAACTAAATCTTTCTCTTGTCTGAGTTGATATTCTACACTCTGCAATACACATCAATTTGTCTAATCCATTTGTCTAACTTTTCTGCATTTAACTCTCCATCATATATAGGCAAATCAAATTTAAAATATAGTTTGATCAAAGATGCTTTCCTGTTATGTACAGGCCTATTAGGAGGTGTGAGAAAGCTTTCCTCTTTCCCTTTTCCTTTGGAGTGGTCATGAAAGTGAGACTCATCTTCTTCTTTGTCTTGTTTAGAGCCTGATGAATCTTCATCCTTACGTTTTCTAAAGTCCCTATACATTTCTTCTACCATGGAATTTATGGCTAGGAAACCTTCTATGAATTGAGGGTTTGGCCCCATTGAACCTTCTTCTAACATTGTCTTCCAAGGATAGACTCTCCCAATTTCAGGATTAGTTTCGACCAACTCTCCTTCTCCTAATTTGAGCTTTGATCTAGTGAGCATTCAACAGCTAAACCAACACAAGCTTGTCTAACCTTACAACCTAGAGCTCTGATACCACTTGATCTAAAACTCACCCTTGAGTGACCTCAGTTAATTAATTAATGAATAAAGGTATTACATACTCATGTGCTAGTGTGTGTCTTTATTATTTTAGGCAACGGATCGATCAAATTGCAAAATACACAGACACTTGGAAAATGGAAAATAGTAGAGAAACACAGTAAGCAAATACAAGAACACAACAATTAATAAGGATTTCACCCTATCCTCCAGGGCTATGTCTCCAGTCCAGCTTTCAGTGATGGCCTTCTTTTATTGTGTCTTTAAAGCAGAGAATTACAATGAGGAGCTCAATTTGAGTCTCCTGAAACAGAATTGCTTGGGAGGGTGGTTCTTGGATTCCCCAAGCCACTAGAGTGCACAGAATTCTTTCCTTACCAGCCCTTGACCTCTTTGGTCTCTAATGGGAGGAGCCCAATGTGGTGCTTAGTTCCCAACAGATCCTCTTAGAGATTGCTCGATGATGCCTTATGCTATAGGTTAGCTCGGCTCTTTGTCTTTTCTGCTCTTTGCTTCATTGTCTCTTCTTTTCTCTCTGTCTTCTTCCTTTTTCTTTCTTTTCTCTGTCTTCGGGTGTGTTTTGTTCTGTTTGTTCATGGCTTTAAAGCCAATCGATCTCATGAATACTTGCTTCCTCTTCCACCTCCATCGGATCGCCTGCTGCTGCTCGCTTGGAGTTCCCTGTCTTGGCATCATCATCAAGCTCATAGGGAGTGGCCACTTGTCCTCCCACGAATGGTGTCAGCTCTTCCTCGTCGGTTCAATTTTTTAGTTACATCATGGAATGAGGCATCTGCCACCTCGGCAGCCAAATCAGACCTCAAATCCTTATAGATCGCGGCTTAATCCCCTGTCAAATCCGGTTCTTTCATTGGGCGTGTTCTCAGTCGTTAGATTTGGAGCCTCCATATCTGATGCCATTCACTCATTTCGTGCAGTTGACTTGCTCGACCATTAGCATGCAATGAGTGGTGGTTTTCTCTCTCCTCCACCTACCACGCGTCGGGTGCTGAATGGAATCGCTTGTTTTTCTCCAATTCCTCTTACCGCCCAAGGATGCCCCCAATATATACCATCGGTTTTGGAGTGTTGGTCCCGCCTTAAGCCTTTAGTGCTTTTCCCATGGTTTTCCCAACTCCCAGGCGACGGAGTGCTTCAGAGCTTTCCTTCTCAAGGGGTTTTGCCCAGTAGTCACGCATCAGAAATAGCCTCCTTTTCTCGATTCGAGCTTCCCAAGTGCCAGTTTAGCCTCATGCGCAGTCTCCATGGGCCTCAGTCAGCGCGCTTTGACCGAGGTCCTCGTCATTCCTTGCTGGCTGCCAACTTCCATTGTTCAGAGGTCTTCCTGATCGCTCTGTGCTCTTGAATTCAAAGATTTTGTGTCCTGATTTGATACAGTCATGGTACTGTGATAATCTTCATGGATCCAATTCGGATCATCTAAGTTGAATGATACAAGTATATTTTCGTCGTTGCCACTCCAGCAATGAATGAAACAAAAGATGATAACTTCCTTGTATATCTAAATCAAGTATTTAAACAATATTTAAAATAATTTTTTACAAAATCTTGATTAAATTTTTATTGAACTTAAATTTAAAACAATTAAAATTTCTTTATGCGAGTGAAAAAGATGTTGCTTTACATTCATAAAGGTATAGTTTTTGAATCATGAAAAAATAATGGCAACCTGAATAAATAACATTAAGGTTTCTTGCTCGATCATCCTCATAAACCTAGTCTTCTTATGCAACGGTTGTTTGTGCATATTCTCTTTGCTGGTACATGTGAAGTGGAACTTATGCCTACTGGAATATATAGGGACAAAAGGAAACAGAAAAATGCCTATTATTAATATTAACCAGCTGGCATATTAACTGAAAAGCTCGCATTTATTTATTCATATTTTTTATTAACCTAGCTTAATTGTAAAATCGCTTATAATTAGGTTTAATAAACCATTATAAATATTAGTAATACTACAAACCTTTACCAATATTGCATGTTTTCAATATTAAAACTTATAATATTGGGTTATATTGAGTTTTTAATATTGGATTTAATTCATAACTATTTATATTCATTTTAACATTAAAATTTAAATCAATAATAAAAATAAAAATTTA
>APFE031366297.1:49231-68962 GCA_000404065.3 Pinus taeda
AATAATATTATTATGGTTAATTATGGTCAATAATCATGGTCACATTGTGACAAAGATTGTCTTTCAGTCCAACAACATATTATGACAATCATGGATATTTATGGTCAGCTATGATCCAACGTTGTATTGTGAGAAAGATTGTCTCAATATGAAAATCAACCATGGCCCGGTGTTGCATTATGACAAATATTGCCTCAAAATGAAAACCAATCATGATACAACATCGCATTGTGACAAAGATTGTGTCAATATGAAAATCAACCATGGTCAATGATGGTCAACCATGTTTATTTTAGGGTTTATATATACATTCAAACATCGTATTGTGACAAATATTGTCTCAATATGAAAATCAATCATGCTTAATATGAAAATCAACCATGGTCAACCATGGTCCAACATCACATTGTGACAAAGATTGTCACAATATGAAATTAAACCATGGTCAAGCATTATTGACCATGGTCAACCCTACTCAACCATTATCGACCATGGTCAACCATCATCGACCATGGTCAATCATGGTCAACCATGTTCCAACGTCGGATTGTGAAAAAGGTTGTGTCAAAATGAAAATCAACTGTGATCTATCATGGTGAACCATGGTCAATAATCATGGTCATATTGTAACGAGGATTATCTCTCGGTCTAACGGCGCATTATGACAACCATGGTCACCCATTGTCAACCATCGTCCAACGTCGAATTGTGACAAAGATTGTCTCAATATGAAAATCAACCATGGTCAACCATGGTCCAACATTGCATTCTGACAAAGATTTTCTCAATATGAAAATCAATTATGGCCAACCATGGTCAAACGTCGCGTTGTGACAAAGATTGTGTCACTATAAAAATCAACCATGGTCAACATTGGTCGACCATGTTTATTTTAGGGTTTATATACCTTGGGTATATTATATTAAGCCCTTATATTTAATATTATTTCCTTGGGTTTATAATCCTTTGAGTTTTTATTACTAATCCCTTACATTTATTAGTCCCTTGGGTTTATAATACTATTCCCTTGGCTTTATTAATCTATTAGGGTCCATATTCCTAGGGTATAATATTATTCAATGGGTTTATAATATTAATCCTAGGATTTAATATAAATCCCTTAGGTTTATAATCATGGTAATCCATGGTCAAGACCGAGTGCCACATTGTGACAAAGGTTTTCTCGATATGAAAATCAACCATGTTCAACCATTATCATTCATAGTGAACCATGACCGAATGTCACATTATAACAAAGATTGTCTCAATATGAAAATCAACCATAGTCAACCATATTCAATCATAGTGAACTATGGTCAACCATGGTCAAATGTTGCATTATGACAAAGATTGTCTCAAAATCAAAATCAATCATCATAAAACATGACCAATATGAAAATTAGTCATGGTCGAACATCACATTGTGACAAAATTTGTCTCAATATCAAAATCAGCTATTGTCAACCATTATAAACCATGGTCCAATGTCACATTGTGACAAAGATTTTCTCAATATCAAAATCAACCATGGTAAATCATGGTCAAAGATTGTCAATAGCGATGCTTACATTGTGACAAAGTTTGTCTCATAGTACAACATTACATTCTCACAACCATGGTCATTCATGGCTAGCTATGGTCAACCATGGTCAAACGTCGCAGTGTGACAAAGATTGTCAATATGAAAATCAACCATGGTCAACCATGCTCCAACGTCACATTGTGACAAAGATTCTCGTAAAATGAAAATCAATCATGGTCCAATATCACATTCTGACAAATATTGTCTCAGTATGAAAATCAATCATGCTCAACCATGGTCAACCATGTTTTTTTTAGGGTTTATGATATTCATCTTAGGGTTTATATACCTTGGGTTTACAATATTAATCATTTGAGTTTTTTAGGTTTTTAGTATTAATTCCTTGGTTTTATTAGTACCTTTGGTTTATAATATCAATCCCTTGGGTTAATTAATCTAAGGGTTCATATTCCTAGGGTATAATATTATTGATAGGGTTTATAATATTAGTCCTAGGGTTTAATATAGATCCCTTGGGTTTATAATCCATTAATTTTATAATATAAATTCCTTGGGTTTATGATATTAATCGTAGGGTTAATGTTCCTAGGGTTTAATATTAAGCCTAGTGTTTACAATATTAATCCCTTGGGTTTATTAATTTTAGGGTTTATAGTCCTATGATTTAATATTCATCCTAGGGTTTAATGTTATTCCCTTGGGTTTTTAATATTATACCACTGTCAACCTTAATAAATCATGGTGAACCATGTTTGTTTTAGGGTTTATAATATTTATCTTAGGTTTTATATACCTTGGGTTTATACTATCAATCCTTTTGGTTTTTTAGGTTTTAGTATTAATCCCTTGTTGTCATTAGTGCCTTGGATTTATAATATCAATCCCTTGGGAATATTAATCTAAGGGTTCATATTCCTAGGGTATAAATTATTGATAGGGTTTAAAATATTAACCATAGGTTTTAGTATAGATTCCTTCAAATAATAATCCATTGGTTTATGATATAAATTCCTTGGGTTTATAATATTAATCATAGGGTTTAATATTAATTCTAGTGTTTACAATATTAATCCGTTGGGTTTTATTAATCATAGAGTTTATATTCCTAGGGTTTAATATTCACATTGTTACATTACAAAACTTGGGTTTAATACAAGGTTTATAATATTAGGACCTTTTAATATTCATTTTATAATACTAAATTTTAATATTGACTTATATAATTTGTAGTATTAGGGTTTATAATATTAATCTAAGGGTTTAATATCATTCCTTTGGGTTTATCAATCCATTGGATTTTTAATATTAATCCTTTGGGTTTATTAATACCTTAGGTTTATAATATTAATCCCTTGGGTTTAAAATTATTCCCCTTGGTTTATAATCCATTGAGTTTATAATATTATCCTTTAGGTTTATTAATTCCTTGGATTTATAGTATTAATATTTTGGGTAATATTAATCCTAAGGTTCATAATATTAATATTAGGATTTATATTCCTAGGGTTTAATGTTATTCCCTTCGATTCATAATCCCTTGATATTTTAATATTAATCCAATGGATTTAGTAATCCCCTACGTTTATAATATTGTTCCTAGGGTTTCTAATATTAAACATACGGTCTATATTCCTAGGGTTTAATATTAAACCTATGGTTTATAATATTAATCTTAGGGTTAAATATTAATGCTTTTAGCTTATAATCCCTTGGGTTTATAAGATTAACCCCTCGAGCTTATTAATATTAGGGTTTATATTCCTAGGATTTAATATTAATCCTAAGGTTTAATGATATACCCTTGGGTTTTAATATTAATCCCTTTAGTGTATTAGTCAGATAGATTTATAATGGTTATCCTAAGGTTTATAATATTAATCTTAATGTTTACTATTTATTTTAGGGTTTATAATATTTATCCTATGGTTTATATCCCTTGGGTTTATAATATCCCTTGTGCTTAATATTATTCTCATGGGTTTATAATCTCATGGGTTTATTAGTCTCTTTCTTTTATGATATCAATCCATTGGATTTATTAATATAAGGGGTCGTATTCTAAGTGTATAATATCATTCATAAGGTTATAATTAGATTTATAATATTAATCTCTTGGGTTTATAATATTAATCCTAAGGTTCATAACATTAATATTAGGGTTTATATTCCTAGGATTTAATATTAATCCTAGGGTTTAATTTAAATCTCTTGGGTTTATAATCTATTGGGTTTATAAAACAAATTCCTTGGGTTTATTAATCATTTGGTTTAGAATATTAATATCTTGAGTCTAATATTAATATTAATCTCTTGGATTTATTTTTAGTTTAATATTAATGTCTTGGATTTATAATTTGTAATATTATGACTTATAATATTAATCCTCGAGTTTTATAATACTAGTCTTTACCGATCCCTTGGGTTTGTAGTGTTAATTTGTTGGGTTTATTAATCCATTCAATTTATAATATTGATAATTAATTGGGCTCATTAATCCCTAGGGTTTTAAAGGTCTTGGAATTATAATATTAATAATGAGTTGGGTTCATTAATCGTAGGGTTTATAATATTAATCCTTGGGTTTATAGTCCATTGGGTTTATAATATAAATTTGAGGGTTAATAATTTTCCCTTAAGTTTATTTTCTCTTGGGTCTATAATATTAAAACCTTGGGTTTATTTTCGCTTGAGTTTATTATATTAATCCTTTGGGTTTATAATATTGAGATTTTTAATATTGGTTTTATAATATCACATTTAATATAAATGTTTGAAATGTTTAGTTTATAGTATTGGGTTTTATAATTTTAGTGTTTATAGTATTAATATTAATCCTTTATGTTTGTTTTTTTTTGCTAAGTTAGGTTAATCTATTAATATGTAACAAAAATGTACAATGACGCTCAGCCCTCAATAGTGCTTAACATAGTGTATCAGAGAATATCTTGACTGCCCCAACATTGGAGAAACCAATCCGCAGAGACAAAAATACCCAGATGGGATATTAATCTTTAAGATCAGAAAAAAACAAAAACCAAAGAAGCTTCACCATGACAAAAAGAAAGATCTAGACAAAAACCAGTAGAACTAACATATCAACAAAGACTAGACAAATGACACCTGGCAGCCATGCAATATCATTTGAGCTCATCCGGGATGGGCTCCTCTATAATCGGACATGCATATTTCGTCCAGACATCCACCTCCAATGACGCTGCGCCGTGTGGTTCCCCTGTAAGTTGGACTTCACCATGGCTTCCAGCCACCACCTTCAGAGCTAACCCTTCAATCCGAGTTCCACCTCGGGAGCGCATGGCACCAGAACTACCACCCTCAGCATGCTGACCGCCACCCATGGTCTGGCCATGCAAAGCAATTTTTCTTTCATCCAGCAAATTATTTCCTGTGTCTCGACCATTTCTGCGTCTGTGAGCCTCCTCTTGCTACAAATTAGAGTTTTCCACCAGGGTAGCAGGCTGCTCATTATCTTCCATAAAAAGGATGGTGATTGTAGCGGTAATCACTAGTCTGTTCAGGGTGCTACGAAATCTGAATTGGGTCGAGTGGGGAGCGGGGTGAGGGGGAAAGGGAAATGGGCAGTATGAACTGCGAAATCTATGCAACCTTCACCTGGAGATAGAGCATGACCTTGGCCACTATGAGTGTTGGAATATCTTCCCAAACCATAGCTATGGGGGTGATACAATTTAGGGGAAGGAGAGCAGGCAGTAGGCTCAGGATTCAGCGCCGTCTAAGGGCAGGTATTACCTCCCAGAGTCCCTCCTCTTCGACTTCTCATGCGATGTCGAACCATGTCTGAATGCCTGGCTAAGTGTTCAGTGGGAGCAATGGCAGAGGGATTGAGAAGGAGAACAAGGGCTAGTTGGGCGGTGGTTAACTGGTAGAACCTAGAATGGGAATGGTGATGCCAATTACCAAAATCGACACAACTTGCTAACTAGCAGCGATGCCCAGTAACTGTGTGGGAGATGAGTTTAGTAGCTTGGAGTGGGCAGTTGCAGTGGAACAAGAGAGAAGGAGGCACAATGAGTCGAGGGGAGTCCATGTCTGGGCAAATGATATCTCTTTCTCGATCCAAGCCTACATTAAATGCTACCTGCAGTCTGTCATGAGATCGGCTCAGAGTGGAATGGGGAGAAGTGCCATCGGCCAAGTGGCCTGTCCTGTCACTGTCAGTCATCATATTCTTCATAAATTTCATTGAATGTCACCTGCATCTGGGTAATCCTTTATGTTTGTTAATCGTAAGAGTTTATAATATCTATCCCTTGGATTGATAATATTTATAATCCCCTGGGTTTATAATATTAACCCATTGGGTCTATTATTCCTGAGGGTTTATAAAATTAATCACTTTGGTTTATATCATTAATATTTTGGGTTTATTATTAGAGTTTATAATACTAATCTTATGCTTTGATTTATTTCATTAATACCTTGATTTTATATTACAGTTTATGATACTAATCTTAGGGTTTATAATATTAGGGTCATAATATTAATATTAGGGATTATAATATTGGGTTTGATGGTGTTAGGATTTATAATATTCATTTTAATATTAAAGTTTAATATCATGACATATGGCATTGTTCTTATTAATAATGTAACATTTTAATCCAAGGATTTAGTTTTTTTTCTCTTCGGTTTATAATATCAATCCCTTGGGTTTATTTTTATTAATCTTAAGGTTTAATGTTTTTCCCTTAGGTTTATTTTGAGTTGGGTTTATTATATTAATTCTTGGGATTTATTTTCCCTTAGGTTTATTAATCCTTTGGGTTTATTATTCTTAATCATAGGGTTTAATATTTTCCCTTTGGTTTATAATACTAAATCGTTTTGTTTATTTCCCCTTGGGTTTACAATATTTATCCATTGGATTTGTCATATTGCAGTTTTTAATTTTGGGTTTATAATATTGCATATTATGAAAAATGAATCATGGTCAACCATAGTCATCCATGTTTGTTTTAGGGTTTATGAGATTTATCTTAGGGTTTATAAACTTTGGGTTTTCAATATTAATCCTTTGGGTTTTTTAGGTTTTTAGTATTAATCCCTTGTTTTTATTAGTTCCTTGGGTTTATAATATTAATCATTGGGTTTAATATAGATCCCTTGGGTTTATAATCCATTCGGTTTATAATATAAATTCCTTGGTTTTATGATATGAATCGTAGGGTGTATGTTCCAAAGGTTTAATATTAAGCCTAGTGTTTACAATATTAATCTCTTGGGTTTATTAATTTTAGGGTTTATATTCCTATGGTTTAATATTCATCCTAGGGTTTAACATTATTCCCCTCGGTTTATTATCCCTTGGGTTTTTAATATTAAACCATGGCCAACCATGATAAAGCATGGTCAACCATCTTTGTTTTAGGGTTTATAATATTTATCCTAGGCTTTATATACCTTGGGTTTATACTATTAAACATTTGGGTTTTTTAGGTTTTTGGTAGTAATCCCTTGTTTTTATTAGTGCCTTGGGTTTATAATATCAATTCCTTGGGTTTATTAATATAAGGGATTATTTTACTAGGGTATAATATTATCGATAGGGTTTATAATATTAACCCCAAGGTTTAATATAAATTCATTTGGTTTATAATCCATTAGGTTTATGATATAAATTCCTTGGTTTTCTAATATTAATCATAGGTTTTATATTCGTAGGGTTTAATCCTAGTGTTTACAGTGTTAATCCCTTGGCTTTATTAATCATAGGGTTTATATTCCTAGGATTTAATATTCGCATTGTTACATTACAAAACTTGGGTTTAATACAAGGTTTATAATACTAGGGCCTTTTAATATTCAGTTTATAATATTAAAGTTTAATATTGGCTTTATAATTTGTAGTATTAAGGTTTACAATCTTAATATTAGGGTTTAACATCAATCCCTTGGGTTTATCAATCCCTTGGATTTTTATTATTAATCCTTTGGGAGTATTAGTCCCTTAGGTTTATAATATTAATCCCTTGGATTTAAAATTATTCCCCTCAGTTTATAATCCAAATAGTTTATAATATTAATATTTTTTGTTTATTAATTCCTTGGATTTATAGTATTAATCTCTTGGGTTTATAATATTAATACTAAGGTAACAATGTTTGTATTGTCAAGCAAATGGGAAAGGGGATGGGGAACAAGCGAAGGGTATGGGAATCGAAGCCAAGCCTGGTTTCAACAGAGCTCTCCAACATTCCACGCTAGGGTTCAGGTTGGGGTGAGGAAGTTTTTAGAAGAACATCGAACAGTCACGAGGTCCCCTTTGACACAGAGCACAACAGGTGTCAGCCAGCTTTCTCAAAGGTTGTTGGCTAGCCCTTCTCACTCACCCCGTAGACTCTCGGTTAGAACCCTGACCCCTTCACTCACCGTTGCAAATTGCGCTGTGGTTACGAGTGCCCAAAACATAAGGCAGCAGGTCATCGGGAAGTTACTCACCATGGTTTAAGGGTTTGAAGGTGAGAGCACAACCCGCAATGGTTACCTGGGCCCATTGGTTCATGTTTTCTTGACATGAACCCCAATAAATTATTGATTTGTCGGGGATGGAAGAAGGTTACGAGCAGGAGCTTGTTGACTACACCTCAGATAAATACTCAAAAACCGAGATATTTGTGTCCTCCCATCTGCAAATGCAAGAAGGGGTCAGACCAGCTACAGCCTCTACACTGGAAGAATAGGTTAACCAAAATACCCTTGGGACGGTAGACATGGAAGTTTCATTGCAAGGGTTGGAAATAACCCAACTGATAGTGGCAGTAACCAAGGGCTTTATCAGCCTCGTTGAAGGCACCGACTCCCATTTCCTCTCCATTCTGTCTCTGTCTGACCTTTTAGTCTAGAGTGGACAACAACAACATTCCGAGGGCCTACAGGGAAGAGAGGGTTTTGCGACCGATATATCTGAAGATATGGATTTTGGCATCTTTCACCAAACACAACACACGTGACCATAAACAATGAACCAAATAGGCCTGAACAGCCTCAGAATGCCTACACACACCTCGACCCAAGGAACAAGGTGCAGCCTTCGGGCTATTTCAAGGGCTTGGTGAAAAACAAGACGGACAGAGAAGAGCCAAGGGACTCAGACCCGGAGAGTAGTCCGACAAGAGTAGGAAGTATCCATACAGAACACCAGATTCCCAAGGCAAAGAAGGCCAAGCAGTCCAAGCTCTCTAAGACAAGGGAAAGGGGCCAGAAGCTTGTTTTTGGAGAAGGCATTGGAATGGACAAAGCAGCCCTAATAGAGAGCATTGTCTTAGTGGGACACGTGCATGGAAGGAACTACTCACCGTGCTGCCTGAAACGATGGACGATGGAGGTCTGGGGGGACATTCTGGCACAACTCCCTATGATGTTGGCTATGTCAAGAGGATGGTTTGCACAAATATTCGTCGAGCCAGATGATGTGAACTAGATATTAACCTACTACTAGCACCTAGAGATGACTCCCATGCTCCTCAAGTGATGGACAACGCTCTTCGACCCAGAGAAGGAGAGTATTGGAGCAGGGCCAATATGGGTTCGGCTACCAAGTCTCCCACTACAATTCTGGTATGAGGATATATTCAAAATCATTGGGGATGACCTTGGCACCTATCTATACCATGATAGAACATATATGGACACCGGAACCCTTCTGATGTCACATATTCTAGTTTACCTAGACACTAGAGACGGTTTGGTGGAAATTTATCAATTTCAGTTGGGATCCACAATCTGCTGGCAGGATTTGGAATATGAGGGAATACTGTTTAAATTTAAGAGATGCCATGAAGTTGGTCACCTCTACAAGTGTTGCCCACTAGTCATAGGGCTAAGGCCATCCCCCCCGAGAAGCTATGTTGCGGCCAACACTCAGACAGATTTGGGAATGGCAAAGATTACAAACCTACAGTTTAGACAGCCGAAAGGACCAGACAGGTTGTCCCCAACTTCACCAGCCCAACTGGGGATGAAAAACTGGAACCCAGAGGTGCCAATCACTAGGGCATGTTCCAGAGAAGGCACGGGATTCACGGGTATCTCCTCTCCCTCTAACACTCATACTCTGACTGAATACATAAATTCTATTTCTAATTCTTTACATGTAAATTTGAATATAGCCTCCCACCTTCCCAAGCCAAGCCAAGCCAACTGCTCGGTGGTCTCTGCTCCCACCCCCATCCTAACCACCCCCTGCACTACCAGCCATCTCATCCAACCAAGCGAGCCCCTAGGGGATACGATAACTAGATCCTCCCACCACTACAACCTACACTCCATCCCTCCCCCCTCCATGCCTTCGGATTGGAGGAGGACCCAATCCCACCTCTCCCCCCCAAACCCCCTCGGGGAAGGCAATCTCGCATCTCCAAAGCTATTAAAAGAGCTAGACTGGAGGTGGCCTTTGGTATTCAAACTTCCATAGATTAGGTCCTTAGAGCAAAAGGGAACCCTACCTTAGTGAACCCATGAAAAGCCTCTCCTTCAATTGTAGGGGTTTAGCCATCCCTGATAAAAACTTAGCTTGAAAAAGACTAAGTCTTGTTGAAAGTTTGGACATCCTAATGCTACAAGTAACTCTTGGCGATGGACCTTTGGTTCTACAAACACTCAAACCCTTCTTGCCCAATTGGGAATTTTTCTTTCTAGATGCGAGAGGTCGCTCGTGAGGACTAGCCCTGGGCTTCAACAAATCCTCAATCAAGATCACAAATGTCTGGGGAGGGCAGGGTTTCCTAGGAGCAGACATTACTTCAAACTCCCCCCATATCACATTGAGAATCTTCAACACATACGGCCCTTGCCATCACAGAGAGGCCTTCTTGGGAATCCTTTTATAGACGGACTTCATGTAGTCAGAGAACATAATTATTGGGGGAGATCTAAATTTCTCCCTTGTGCTTGCAGAATCATGGGGGCATAAGGCTCAATCTGATGTCCTAACAAGATTTTTCAAAAAAATGTTGGATGATAATGACCTCATAAGCATAGACTCTACCCGCAAAATTCCCACTTGGAGGATCCACAGAACAGGGGAGAACGCCCTTTCCCGTTGACTAGACCGTTTCCTTATCAATTCATCCCTCCTAAATAGTCTTGGTTGAATCAGGCATTGGGTCGATTCTGGGGGTTTTTCAGACCACTCCCTAATTTTCCTAGAAATTGAAGATGCAGCTAGGAAGCCAGGATCCCCCTTCAAATTCAATGTTGCCTAGATCAGGGAGGAAGGTTTCCAGGATTTGGTAAAAGGAAATTGGACCCATTATAGTAGGGAAGTTGGGCTGTCTCCTAGAATATTCATCACAAACAACCTAAAATATCTTAGAAGGAAAGAAATAGCTTGGGTGAAGACTAGAAAACAAAAAGAAGAGGAGAAGCTAGTTAAGATCGGGGAAAAACTAGCTCAGCTCGAATCTTTGGGGCTGACAAGCTATGCTACACTCCGCACAAAGGATCATCTCATCAATCTAGAAAAGGAAAAAATAAAACTCCTGAGATGAGCCGAAGAGACATGGCACCTAAAGAGTAAAGCTATTTGGTTAAAAACTGGTGACGAAAACACAAAGTTCTTTCAACAATTTGCCAGAGGTAGGTGAGGTATCAACACTATCTAGGCTCTAAAGGACCAACATGGGAGAGAAGCCAACACTTTCACACAACTAGTGGACCAAGGGGTTCGACACTTCTCGAGCATCTACAAAATCCCAAGAGAAGAAAATATAATGGAAATCCTCCAGGTAGCTGAAGTGGTCCTTCAATTTGTTGAGGAAGAAGAAAGAGAGATGTTGAACTTGCCCATCACCATTGATGAATTGGAGGCTACCCTTAACATTCTGGGCAAAGATAAGAGTCCTGGGCCGGGTGGTTGGCCCATTGAATTCTACATCACTTTCCTAGAGCTCATCATCCATAACCTCCTTCCAACTGTTGAAGATTGCAGAACCTCGGGAACAATGTTTGAAGCCTTCAACTCCACCTTCATAGCCGTCATTCCCAAGGTGGACAAGCCTCAATCCTTTTATGACTTCAGACCCATTTGTCTATGCAATTGCATCTACAAGATTGCCTCCAAGATAATTTCACTCCACATAAAACCAATCCTCTCCAGTCTGATCTCAAAGGAACAATTTGCCTTTCTCAAGCACCACCACTTCCAGGAGGATATAGGCACTACCCACGAAATGCTCCATTCCATAAAAACCTCATCAAAAAAAGCGGCCATCCTCAAAATCGACTTATCCAAGGCTTTCAACAGAGTCAATTTGACTTGTCTTCAGCTCATGCTCAAACACATTGGTTTCCCTCACCAATTCATCAAGTGGACAGGGAGCTACTTCACTTCGGTTTCCTTCAGTGTCCTGATCAATGGGGTAGCTTCCAATTTCTTCCACACTGAAAAAGGCCTCAGTCGGGGGTGCCCTCTCTCCCTAATGCTTTTCCTTCTGGTAATGGAAGGACTCAGAAGACTCATAAAATCAGCAAGGATCAATGGCACACTGGGAGGAGTGGAAATCAATGATAGGACCACCATTTCCCAACTTCTCTTTATTGATGATATACTAATTTTTCTAAATGGATCCTATTAGGATACCTCTAGTTTCAAGGAAATCTTATCTCTCCTTTGTAAAGCTACAGGAATGGAGTCGAACTTTGTCAAATCAACAATCATATTTAGTTCCTGCCTTCGGAATGAACAAAGATTCACCTCCCATCACTTCGGCTTTGTGAGGCAAGAGCTGGAGGATGGTCTAAAATACTTTGGAATTAGACTCAAGCCAAATGGGTACCGCATTGCAGATTGGGCATGGATGATAGCAAAAATAGAAACCCGCATAAACATCTGGCAGTAGAGGTGGCTCTCTAGGGCAGGCAAACTCACTCTCATCAAATCAGTCCTTGAGTCCATTCCAGTCTACTGGATGTCCCTGGCTTGGATCCCAAAAGGCATTCACCACATAATCAAATAGATATGTTGCAGATTCCTTTAGAGGGGCCAAACATCTGGAAAAATTTTGCCTTGGTCAAGTGGGAGAGGATAGCAAAACCAAAGAAATGGGGAGGTTGGGGCCTAAAGGAGCCCCAGGAGTTCACAAAGGCTTTAAGCTCTAAGCTAGCCTAGCAAATATTTACCTCAAATAGCCTCAGGACGAAGTGATTTACAACAAATATATTTATCCACAAACAACTTCAAATTGGCTACACAACCCTATTCACTGCCAAGTTGGAGTCTCAAACATTTGGAAGGTCATCACACACTCCATCGACATCATCAAACAAGTCCTGGCTTGGAGGGTGGGGGACGACACCCAAATCAGAATTGGGGCTGATGCTTGAGAAGGCAGTCGCAATGCCCACATACTACCACATGAAATGAGGCAGGAACTCAGAGATGTTGGATACTCACACTTAGCCCACATCAAAGAGGAGAGGTGGGCCGAGAATCCATATAGATAATGGTGGGCCTTTGAAAATTTGGGCATCAGAGACAGATGGAGCAGGGAGTGGTTAAGGTTTGTGGGGGCTCTGGAAGAGGCAAACATCAAAATTACAACAAAAGAAGATTTTCTAATTTGGGAAAAGGCTCCCAATGGCAACTACACCCCCAAGACTGGGTTCAAGGCCATCATGGAAGCTCGAGAAAATGGCCCTTTACAATGGTGGTGGAATTTCATTTGGAAGCTGAAAGCCCCTCACAAAGTGTGACTCCTCCTTTGGTCTATATTATCAAACAAAATCCCAAAAGACCAAAACCTGACAAATTGGAATTTACATGGGCATGAACGATGCAACCTCTGCAAAATGGTGATTAAGGACACCGACCACCTTTTTCTCCACTACTCTGTCTCGGCGGACATCTGGAAAATAACCACCACAACACTCACTATTCCTCTTCGCTAGACTAGCCAAAATGTAAAGGAGGCCTGGCAAAATTGGTGGTCTAATACAGCTAGCAGAAGTTAAAAAATCTACCACCCATTATCTCTTGGGGCATCTGGATTGTCTGGAACCATAGAATCTTCTAGGACAAATACATATTGGGAGCGGCAATCTGCAACCACATCCCAGCCACATACAACTCTATCCCCAAAGATCAAGCACATCGCCCCCCTCAGACAATAATCCCAAAACTAATAGATAGAGGTCAAACTAGGGCATACTTCGATGGCTCGGGCCAACCGGAGGGCTGTGGAGGAGGAGTTGTCCTACACCTAAACGAGTATGTGATTTTCAAAATAAAAGTGGGACTAGGGAGAGGCACAAACAACTTTGTAGAACTAAACAGTCTCACATACCTACTCCTCTTTGCCAAGGAAAAACACTGCCACAACATACAAATTTTTGGAGACTCTTAGCTCATCATAAATTGGATAAATGGGACTTATAACTGTCATTTGCACACACTCAGAGATTTGGTGGAAGAAGCCATTGATTTGAAATCATAGTTTGAGTCTTTTGTTTGCTCTCATATCTACAAGGAAAGGAATGAAGTCGCTGATCTTCTTTCCAAAGAGGCCACGCAGATAACCACAGGACAATGGAGAATCCAAGAGTACAGGGATGGAGACTTTTTCCAGATCTACCACAAGCCTTTCATCGACGAGGCGGTTCATCTACAGGACTGATCAACATGATCATCCTAGTTTTTGTTACTATTTTTATTTTGCTCTACAGTCTTTTAACATTGCAAATACAATCATGGTTATTTTGATCCTTCAAGTTTAATGAAGGAATATGTAAATATATTGCTCTAAACATCAAAACTGAACATTTGAAATAACTCACCACCTGATAGTAGTGAAAGCATTGCTCAAATGCTGGCACACAACTGTAATTTTCTTAAAATCTCAATGAAAATTACGCATTTTTCTTTCGAAAAAAAATACTAAGGTTCATAATATTAATATTAGGGTTTAATATTAATTCTAGGGTCTAATGTTATTCCCTTCGGTTTATAATCCCTAGGGATTTTAATATTAACCTAATGGGTTTAGTAATCCCTTGGGTTTATAATATTGCTCCTAGGGTTTCTAATATTAATCATAGGGTTTATATTCGTAGGGTTTAATATTAAACCTATGGTTTATAATATTAATGTTAGGGTTCAATATTAATCCCTTTAGTTTATAATCCATTGGGTTTATAATATTAATCCCTTGGACTTATTAATTCTAAGGTTTAATGTTATTCCCTTGGGTTTTTAATATTAATCCCTTTGGTTTATTAATCATATAGGTTTATAATGTTGATCCTAAGGTTTATAATATTAATCTTAAGGTTTAATGTTTATTTTAGGGTTTCTAATATTTACCTTAGGGTTTATATCCCTTGGGTTTCTAATAATAATTCATTGTGTTTGATAGTATTCTCATGGGTTTATAATCCCCTGGGTTTATTAGTCTCTTGCTTTTATGATATCAATCCCTTGGGTTTATTAATATAAGGGTTGATATTCTTAGTGTATAATATCATTCATAAGGTTTATAGTATTAATCCCAGTGTTTAATTTAAATCCATTGGGTTTATAATACAAATTCTTTGGGTTTATTAATCCCTTGGTTTAGAATATTAATATCATGGATTTAATATTAATATCGATCTCTTAGATTTATTGTTAGTTTAATATTAATACCTTGGTTTTATAGTGTAATGATTGAGTTCATTAATCCCTTGGGTTTATAGTATCAATCCATTTGGTTTATCATATAACAACAATTATAGTATTATATTTATTGATAATTAATATTAATCATTTATAATTATTAATTATTAATATTACTAATAATTATATAATTGTTAATTATTAATATTTCTAATATTAAAATTATATTTCTAATATTTATATTTATTAATTTTAATTACTAATTACAAATATTTATATTTTTGTAATATTTGTGTGATTAATACAAACGTCACATTATTGCATTTATAAAATTATTTCTTTCGATTTATAATCTTATGGTCTATAAGTAGGGTTTGTAATACTAATCTTAAGGTTTTTCATCCCTTCAGTTTATAATATTAATCCTAGGGTTTATAATCCCTTGGGTTTACAATATAAATTCTAGGGTTTAATAGTTTTCCCTTAGTTTTATTTTCTCTTGGGTCTATAATACTAATCCCTTCGGTTTATTTCCGCTCGAGTTTATAATATTAATCCTTTGAGTTTATAATATTGAGATTTATAATAGTTGTTTTATAATATCACATTTAATATAAGGGTTTGAAATGTTCAGTTTATAATATTAGGTTTTATAATTTTAGGGTATTAATATTAATTAATAATAAATAATCTCTTATGTTTATTATCCTAGATTTTTAATATTTATCCTTAGATTTATAATTTATTAATCTCATGGGCTTATAATATTAACCCATTGGGTCTATTATTCGTAAGGGTTTATAAAATTAATCACTTCGGTTTATATCATTAATATATTGGGTTTATTATTAGAGTTGATAATACTAATCTTAGTGTTTGGTTTATATCATTAATATCTTGGGTTTATTATTAGAGTTTATGATGTTAATCTAAGGGTTTATAATATTAATCTGATGGCTTATAATATTGGATTTGATGGTGTTAGGAGTTATAATATTTAGTTTAATATTAAAGTTTGATATCATGATGTATCACATTGTTCTTATTAATAATGTAACATTTTCATTCTAGGATTTAGTTTTTTTCATTTAGTTTATTTTCCCTTTGATTTATAATATTAATATTTTGGGTTTCTTTTTATTAATCTTAAAGTTTAATATTTTTCCCTTAGTTTTATTTTCAGTTGGGTTTATAATGTTAATTCCTAAGATTTATTTTCCCTTAGGTTTATTAATCCCCTTGGTTTATTATTCTTAATCTTAGCATTTAATATTTTTCTCTTGTGTTTATTTTCCCTTGGGTTTATAATACTAAACCCTTGGGTTTATTTCCCTTGTTTATAATATTAGTCCCTTGGATTTGTGACATCGCAGTTTTTTATTTTGGGTTTATAAGGTTGCATTTAGTATCACTATATGAAATGTTGAGTTTTTAATATTAGGGTATATAATATTGAGCTTTTTAATAATAAGGCTTATAATATTAATTGTGCCATTTATAATTTTTTTTTTTGATCAAGTAAGAGTAGAGCCTTCCATTAATTGAGAAAAACATACATAATGTACACATCTTTACCATAGTAAAGAGCAGCAACACCAACTCTGTGAAAACTCAGCAAGAGTTGGGTTGACCTTCAGTCTCACAGAGAAAAATAAAAAATAGACCTTTAGTCTCACTTTCTAAAGTTAAAAGCTAACAAAGATAGACCTTTGGTCTCACTTTCTAAAGTTAAAAGCTAACAAAGATAGACCTTTAGTCTCACTTTCTAAAGTTAAAAGCTATTGCTTAGAAAATCCTTACACTCCACCTTCAGGTAATCCTACTGTTATCACTCAAGTTATTCCCTTTGACCCCTAAGGGAATACAGCCGAGGTAACCACAAACCAAGCTTTGGACTGCAGGTCCTAGTCTACCAGCAGTCGGAGAGGGCTCTCTCTTTGGGATTTAGCTTGATTTAAGTGATGATTTTAGGCTACATATGATGCACATGGGTTTTGATTTGGTTTAGTGGGATGGTTGATCTAATCAAACAGAGTTGGCATGCAAAGTGTAAGAAGTTCAAACCATTGGGCATGGAGTCCATGAATGTGAACTGAAGGGTGTGTTTTCTTTGGTAGAAGAGGGGAATATGGAGCAGGATAGCTACACATAGCACAATAATTTATGTTGGAACAAGGATGAAATGGAGGTCAGGGAATGAGAGGCAATTAAGGATCTCGCATCCAACCAAACAGGGAAAATGGATGAAGGCTGAATAGGGCAATGAAGAATTCCTATACAACATTCATATGTGATGGAACCAGCTTAAAAATGCGCAATTAAGAATGCATATTCATCACTAATTCAGAGGAAAACATGGAAAAGTTACACGAATTGAGCACAGAGGGCATGAAAACCAGTTATGTACTATTCTTTCTTCCTGCAACTTAGATTATGATATATATATATATATGGTACAGCTATGCATAAACTGATAAACAGAGGGAGGAAAGACTTATTGAACCGTGAGCAAGCACGAGAATTCCATACCAAGTTCTTCAGCCATTAAAAGCACAACCAGCTAGTTTAGATGCAAGCATTCCAGCAATCTTTGATTACAGAAGTTCTTAATCTTTACAGTGCAACTCTCAAATGAGAGATCAACCAAACAACCCACCAACCCCTATTACATTGTTCAGGGCTATATTTATAGGCAAAATATCTACAAAAGATATGCTAGAAGATCTCAGGAATTAAATGCAGTTAACCTAACTTCTCTTGCAAGTAATGAAAAATATCTATCTAATGTTGCGTTGGGGGTAACTGCTTCAAAAAATGAGGCTATCTGTCTTTTGCTGATATGCACTGGCCATTCATCCTAATTGCGCATTGGTCTCTGTTCCACTGCTCTTGAGTGGCTTTATTGTGCATTAACTGTGTTCTGAGAGCCTTAAGTGGCTTCATCGCTTTCTTATGGTCGATCTGATACTGTTTGTCGCTTCACTGATACTCTTTAATTGAATCTGGGCTTCTTATTTTCTTTGATATGCTTAAAACTGTCAAATCGCCCCTTTTCTGCCCTTTCGAGGCAAAAATAACTGCTGAAAAATGAGGTTTTCCATTTTGGCCTATTTCCCTTAGTGATGCGCGCTAAGTGCTAATCGCGCATCAAAAACTGCCTCAGATTTTGATTCCGGGCCTCCTAAGCATCAAATTCGCCTTTGCGTGCTTTTCTTTCAGCGGATGACATCAACGGTATGGCAGGTGACGTCAGTAGTGGGACCCAGTATGGCGGATGACGTGGCAGGGTGACATGCTGCTTACGTCACGCAGGGGGGAAGCAGTGAGGTGGTGTGGTGCTTACGTCACGCAGGGGGAAGCGGTATGTGGTTTCGGGCGCACTGCTTTTGGGCACAGGTGGTTTGAGAGCAGGGGACTCCGCCACAGCCGGGAGGGAAACACGTGGCGGGAGTACGACGGGAAAATCGCCCATCTCCCGAATGCTAACCCTCAGCACACCGAGGCAGGAAAAGACCCGTCGACTGTAGATCTTAGGGCGTGGGCAATCGGACGGCCGGCGGGACAGGTAAGGCGGCGGAAGGTTAGGGATGGGGCCCGCACACCATTTTATTGATTATTTAATTCGTGGGGGGACTTTAGAAAAGTGGGTTTTTTAAGTGGGGAAAAGGGAAAACATGAGATCGGAGGGAGGTTTTTATGCCATGGAAGGAGTCCAAAGGCATTGAAAGATGGATTTTTTTTTAAAACAAAGGAGGGTTCTTACTAAATTTCAGGCAAACTTAGTAATTCCCAAGGGATACTATATGGTTATTTTTCAACCACGGGGAGAGGATAAGTATATAGGGGAGTTGTTTAACATAATTTTAGTAGGGGAAGGGGAGATAGATAGGGGGCTAAATAATAAAGTTAGGAGTTAGTATGACTTGGTGGAGTGAAGATGTAAGGGAAAAGATGGATTGTGTAAAGATAAATTTTACACAAGAAATGTGGCTTCTTTTCATTGAGGAAAGTCAAAACTTAACTTGACATTCCACACAAATGAGCTGAAAGTAGGACTTGTTGGGCAGATCCCAAGGTCCTCAAGGGGATGTTAGTAAATGATTACTGGGGGAATGAAGGGGAAGTTAGTCATGCTTGCACTGTTGTACCATCAAGTCACTGCCATGGTGCCAATGCCATAAATGAGATGATTCCTCCTTGACAAGACCACACGTGATTACCAATCTACTTCTGCAACCTCACTACCTACCCAGCCTAATACACCTAACATTCTTTCTTCTTTTGGTTTGGGTGCACTTGAATTAGCAACCTAGCTTTTCAACCTTTTTTCTTTTAACCGACCTCCTATCTACATCTATACTTATTTCATTCAAGGGCTCAGATTAGGCTTTTGAGCACCCTTGCTTCTCTACCTATCTAAGAATCTGCCAAGATCAAGCTGTTTGGATAGACCATGATTCTCTATATTCTACAACAGGAAATTGAAACCTAGGGAGACCAAGATTAAGCTGTTTGGACCTCCCTTTAACTGAAAATTCTTCAAAAATGGAACTTTTGCAGC
>APFE031366298.1:5999-20621 GCA_000404065.3 Pinus taeda
CCCAAAGGTGAACCTCATGTTGGATGTTATCCTTTAAAGTCCCTATGAACACATCAATCCTATGCTCCTCTGGAATATCTTTTACCCTTATATTCAATTTTTTGAAGTCCTCAATATGCTCCATCATTGAACCTTTTTGTTTGAGATTTACCAATTGGCTAAAAAAAGTGTTTCTTTTTGTATCCTCATAATGTGCTATCATTTAATCCATAAAAATACCCCAAGTGACAATTTGTTTACGAGAGCAAAGCCATCGATACCATACAAGCTAATATGGTTCAAAATATATAGTTACAATGCGTACCTTTTGTGTGTTTTGGACATTATGGAGATCGAAAAATTGCTCAATTTGTAGTATCCATGTTGCTGGATCCTTGCCATCAAACTTCCTCATATCAATATTTGGAACATGGTGGTTCTTCAATCCAACGTTAGAGTCAATGAAATTATGATTAACATTTATTTTATTCTCATCATGTGTTTCATTTACTACCCTTTCGCCATTAGTATGCATTTATTGTAGAAGTTTTGTCAAATATTCCATCTTAGCTTCCACGTCATTCATCTTACCTTCTATCCCTTTCTTTAAACCATCCATCTTAGCTTCCACGCCATACATCTTAGCTTCTACATCTTTATTTAAATCATCTGTCTTAGCTTATGTTACTTTTTATGCGAGTGAAATTTGTTGCACTTGGTCTTGTAATTTTGATATATCATGTTGCATTTCTTCTTCATGAGTCATGCTAGAGATTCTAGATTTCTTACTAGGTGTTTCTGTTTTCTTTCTTTGGGGCATTAATTACTGATAATAATGCTTCACTGTGCCCTTTGAATTCCTTCAAACTATTTGATCAAACAAAACTTATGCAAAAATAAAAAAAATAAAATGTAGACACCTTTTTTCACTTTGTAGGATATTGATATTGAAACAACTTTAACTCTGTAATTTTAAATCTCCAAGGTCTACAATATCACTTTGTGCCCTCTTTCCAATGCCACCAGTCTAATCGAAATTGGATTTTCCAAGAAAGAGTTATGCCCCACCTCCCAAGATGACCTTCTTATATACTTTTTCAGTAGAGCGGACTTGTACAAAGTGCCACATGTTACTGTTTTGACCTTAGGTTCTCAAAATTATACTCAAACAAAACATAGTCCATCCTATTTTTGTAACTTCTTATGAAATTTCAATATGATGCTCAGAGAGAAAGTTATGACAATTTTCCCAACGTCACCTGTTTAGGATGTAATTCGGTAGTCTGCAAAATCCCTAACTTCCTCAGATCATATGTCCAAAAATATAGTGATCCAAGATCAGAAATTTGGACCCAAGGTTCAGATCGATGTGTTCTCAAATGGGTTTTTATTTTAGCTTTTGAAACTTCGTAGAGAAAACATTATAGCGAAAATTCCATGATGGCCTGTTTTAGATGAAATTTTGGATCTTGCAAAAACCCTAACTTCCTCATATCATATCTTTGCAAATATAGTGAGACAAGATCTGAAATTCGTACCCAAGGTTAAACACGATTTCATCTTAAATAATTTTTTTTTTTGCTTCTAAAAATGCACATAAAACAAGTTATATAAAAAATGCCACGATGACCTGTTTGGAGTAGTGAAACCCTAGAATCCAAAGCTCTGATACCAAATGTTATGAAACCAGCTCACAAAAAGATAGAAAAGAAAGATCAACACCTTAGAATTATACTCTTCGAGGGGAAAACCTCCTTTACATTACACAAATGCACAATTATTTGATGATACAAAAGACAAAGCCTCCTTTTTATATAGGAGTCTAAAGGCTCACAATATAGCCAAAGCCGACCTAACAATAATAATATAAGGGCACAAACATAACAATAGCGGGCTTCTATGGGACACAATAATAACAATTTGGCGACACTAGGGGCACAAAAATAACAGTAAGGGATACAATGACAATAGTAATGGGGGAATCACTAGTATTATAGGGGCCTAACATGACAAGAGTTGATTTTAGTAAGATTTGGAGGTGTATTAAGGTCCATCTATTTACCCAATGATGAGCCTCATCATCACCCCCCTACTGAAAGTGTTACTCATCCTCTTAGCATCTTAATCTATGTCCATTTCCTTCAGTGCCGTGGTGGCTTCCCTAACATCTCATGCTCCTACTATAGTCTCTTCTTCATGTGAATAAAATCCTGCCTTCGTCTCTATCTCTTCCCACTACTTCCTTTCTTCTTCTTCTTTCCATCCTTCCAAAATTCCTAAAAGAAATGGTGGACTGAGCCTCAAGCCAATCCAATCGACCTTGAGTCTTTGTAGATCCTACTTATACATGGGGGTTCTTTTTAGTGCCTCTCTCATTCTATCAGGAGAATGCTATTCTCTAATTTTTAGGTTGTAAGGCAAGGTGTTCCATCTTGTTTGGCAAGATTTCATGCTGTCATCTCCTAGCAATATGAACATGTCTTCAAAATGTGTGTCTGCTTGTTCTTGTGTAGTAAGGTACCTTGGTGCAAAATTGGGATCATTTGCAGTGGGGTTTTGGGTGCTGATGACAACCATTGAGTTAGATTGTTCAACTCTAATCATAAGGGGTTCTGTCTCTTCTCTTTCCATTACCTTTTTCATCTAGGTAGCTCTTGCCTCCTCATGATTCATCCATGATGCTAAGGCAATCAATTAAAAGTCCCCTAGATTGGGATTTGGGTCCCACACTTTTAAATCTATCAAGGCCAAGCTATGTAGGTAAAACTTAGATATTTTTTCTCTATCTTCCAAAGTGCTTTGATCACAAAGATTAATGAATTGTCTATAGTCTTGGAAGGGCATAGTTCCTCTTTGTGCTAGGGTCTTTATTTGGAATTGCAGCTATTGTTCCTTGAGATACAAGGCATAAGACTTTTTTGGCATCCTGCACTGGATTACCTCCAAGGATAAACTGGCCTTAGTTGCCAACTGGCCTTCCATTTCTTGTAGTTGTCCCCTTAGACATGTGTTCTCTACTTCTAATTGAGATTTTATCATTGATTCTTTGTCCCTTATGCTTCTCAGTTCTCTTCCCATCTCCTTCAATTTCTCCTCCATGTGGCCTACATCCTCCAACTCTTTTGATTTGGCAATTTGCATCCACCTGTGTGTCCTTGCCCTTTATTTTCCAAGTTCAAAGAATAGGGGAATGACAAAATTTTGTGGGATTACCCTACCTCCTTCAATGAACCTATAGTAGGAGCTAAGGTTTGGCTGCAGACTAGGTTCTCTCATTTCTTGGTATTCTTTCTTCGTTCCTTGTTGAGTGATACCTTCCTGGTCCCTTTTCTATGTTTACTGTAGGTTTGACAGAGTTTCCTGTAGGATGGCCTCTGCTTCCTATAGGTGTGCCTATGTCTCCTGTAGGAGTCCTTTTCCCTTTGATGAGGCTAACCTTGTGACATGCCTACCAACATAAGTGATTGGAGACTTGGGAGAGCCTTGTTTTGATGATCCTTCTCCTTGATTTTTCTCTAGAGGGGTTGCCTTTTCTTGCTGCTTTGGTGAATCCTCAATGACAATTGGAGTTTTGGTGGAGGTTTGAGGTCTCCCTCATCTAATCCTAGTGCTCTTTCTTGTCTTGAAGTATAATGGGGTTTGTCTTTGCCTCTTCCCCTTTGATTTGATAGGTGTACTTAGCGATGTAAGAGAAGTTGTTGCCTCTTTTTCTGTGGGCTCTGAAGATACCCTTCGTGATTATTCTCCTTCTTTGCCTTGAACTGTAGACTTTGGCTCACCCTTCTGTCCTTTTTCCCCTTTTCCATTTTCCTTCTCAATTTCTTCTTTGTCTCCACCTTCCTCTTCTTATTCTTTCTCTATCTATTCACTCTGCCCATCTGTCTCTACTTTTGTTTCTTCCTCTGTCTCTTCTTCATTCTCCTCCTCTATTTCTTCTTATTTTTCCTCTCTGTTTCTTCTTCATTTTCCTCCTTTATTTCTTCTCCCTTCTCACTAACACTGGGGCTTTTGTCATATTAAAGAGCTTGAATTGCTCCTTCGGCCTGCATGTCTCTGAAGGTTTTCCATGCAATAAGGAGTCTTAGGTTTTGTAGAGAATATTCAAGGATGAGTTTGATCAACCCATGATGGGCTAGTTGTTGATGTTTTCCCTCCTACACTTTGATGCTCATGTCTATCATTTATTGTATAATGAAATAGGGTATAGTCACACTTTCTTAAGGAGGTGCGTTCTCTCCAAATCTCAGTTCTTGGAGGAGTCTGAAGTGGTATCCATACACCACACTATATCTCCCTTCACATGATATGTATTTAACGAGGTGGTAACTGACTTGATTCCAAGGGTATGGAATTCTTCCCCTTCTAACCCCATTTTTTTCCTCAATTGGCTCCTCTCCTTCCAAAAATAATATTTTCTTTGCAAGGGTGTTGTTACCCTTATCTTCTTTTCTCCATGGTAACCCTAAAGGGAGTGTAGTGATTCTGCTTATAACTTCAAGGGTAATTACTACTGATAAGCCTTTCACCACAACAGTGGCATTGGTCCTAGTGAGGGGTATGAGTGAGAGGGTAAATTCTTTGGCCACATCATCATCATATCCTCTCATCCTCTCAACAAACCCCATCCATTGGTTCCTAGTGAAAATTTCCACTACAAGAGGATGTTGGTGGATCCTTATTGTGTTTGTGGGTTATATCTTGTTGAAACCTCCTATCATATTTCCCTGGTAATTATAGAGGCTTGTGTGGATACAATTCAAGAATTCTGGTAGGTGAGGGAGGTATGAATGTTAAATTTTAGTGACATGCAATACAACTCTCCTATACCACAATTTCCATAATCAAATTGAGGATTTTTTCTTCTTTCAAATGGAAAATATGGAAGGTATATCTCCCACCTCACTTTGCTACATTCTGGTGAGGATAACCTTCAATTTCTCCTCCCTTAGAGCCCATTGATAGTCTTGTAGGTTGATTCCTCTGTATCATGTAGGCTTCCTATAGGTTTCTTGCATTGTAGATGCTGATTGTCTCCCATAGGTGCTGCTTCAGGAAGGCTGAGAGCAACCTTTTCGTTAGATGAATGTTCAAAATTTCTTTTGCTCTCTTTATGTCCGAATAAGTGTTTTATTTCCATATATGGATGATTGCGTGGGGTGGTGTTCTTGCTATTCAAGTACGAGTACCTCCTTTTGGACTGTTTTTCCCACTATCAGTCCATCATTCCACCTTACCTCGTAATCATCTCCCACTCCTTTCCTCTGTAACTTAACCATTTTTGGCTTTCGTCCCTTATTCTCTTGATTCGAATTTTTCCACATGTGGAGTGGTCTAACTGTTTTCTTCTCATTGACTGGATGAAGGTGGCCAAATTAACTGGCCACCTTTACTTATAAAATCAACTCTCACATAATCCTACAGTTGTGATCATATCGTACTACTAATGAGAGATCATGAGTAAGATGACATACCTGTGGGTAAGATGCTTTGATGATGATCCATGTTAGAGAGTGATGCCTCTTTGCTGTGTTTTTGCTACATATTCTTCTGCGTATTTGCCTCTTTTGATGCTTGTCTCTTTTGATGTGTAGGTGTTCGAGAGTGATGCTAGTGATCCTTTTGATGTTGTTGACCTCTGGAGGATCTTCTTCATCCTTGGAGTCCTTGTTCTGAAGATGGCTGCAAAACTGTGTGGTTTTCTTTGTGGGTTAGGCTGCTATACGATTTCATACATGATACCTATAAGATGTCCTGTAATTGCCTCTGCCCTAAAATTTCATACTTTTTCTCAACTCTAAAGCATAAGGGATGTTGAAATGAGTGGAGAAGGGTTATAGGTAATGGTAGGTGAGAGATGTTGTCTCTAGGTATTGTTCCTCTTTCCCTTTTCTCTCTCTCTTCTATTTGTTTTCTCTTTTTCTTTTTGTAATCTGTATTTTTTTGAATTGATTTCTTTGATGGATGCAAGGGCGACATGGTGATGGAAGGAATGGTTGTGATGTGGTGGAGTGCATCATTTTTTTGTGTTCTCTACCAGATTTGTGGGATAGCCTAGTTATTGCAATAGGTAACAATGCAACTGCCTTACATTTTGATGAAATAGTCTCATCCTTGCCGAAGGAGGAGATGAGACAGAAAAATATGGAGAGCCAGAATGGTGATGCCTTGTCTGTACGAGGATGGTCCCAAAACAAAAACAAAAATAAGTTATCGAGTGGGAGATCTAAATATAGAGGGATATCTAAATCTCCAGGAAAACCTGTAAAGGTGGTGTGCTGGAAATGTGGAAAGGAAGGGCACTTCAAAAGGGACTGTAAATCTAAAGCTCTTGATAAAGGAAAGGGATTTGATGATGCTCCTTCTACAGAGGTGAAAACCACCTTAGATGAAGGTGGGGATGTGTACTTGGCTTCTTTAAGTACACATGTAGATCATGAGGCATGGTTGATTGACTCAAGTGCATCCTTTCACTTCACTCCTCATAGAGAGTGGTTCTACGAGTATGAGAAATGTGATGGTGGTGATGTCTTCTTGGGGGAGGACAGGAAGGCTAGAATCATTGGTCATAGAAAAGTAAAGTTGAAGTTGCAAGGTGGAAGGGTTAGAACACTTTCGAGTGTTCTACATATTCCTGCATTGGCCAAAAATCGGCTTTCTATAAGCAAGCTGGATGATGTAAGTGTAAAAAAAGTGTTCGAGAAGGATACCTGCAAGATGGTTCAGGGAGTACTAGTATTGATGTAGGGAGTTTGGACTGGAACTCTGTACAAGCTGCAAGGTTGCACTATTGTTGATGGGTGCAACAGTTCTGTGGTTCCTAAAACTGGAGCAAAAAAACTAGTCGTCTCTGGAGAGAGGACCATGCTGTGGCATCAAAGGCTTGGACATATTGGAGAGAAGGGCCTTTGAATACTTCATGGTAAAGGTATGGTAGAAGGTACGAGTAATAGCTCTCTGGATTTTTATTTCTGTGAAAATTGTGTATATGGGAAGCAGAATCGGGTGAGTTTACCCTCTGTAATTAAGAGGGTGAAACAAATATTAGAGCTTGTGCATAGTGATGTGTTTGGACCTGTGAAGTTTCCATCACTGGGTAAGTCTATGTACTATGTATCATTTATAGATGACTTCTCAGGGAATACATGGATATATTTCCTAACGAAGAAATCTGAAGTCTTTGACAGGTTTAAAGAATTCAAGGCTCTAGTGGAAAACCAGATAGAGAAGAAGATAAAGGTGTTGAGGACAGATAATGGTGGAGAGTTTTGCAGTAATGAATTTGAAGAATTTTGTAAGAAGTGTGGTATAGCACGGTAGAAGACTACTCCATATACACCTTAGCAAAATGGAGTTGCAGAAAGAATGAATAAGATGTTGATGGAAAGGGCAAGAAGCATGCTCAGTGGTGCCAGGTTAGGACATGAATTTTTGGGCAGAGGCGGTGGATACTCCATGTTACCTGGTCAACATGTCACCTTCATCAGCATTGGAGGATAAGAATCCACAAGAGGTATGGACTGGTAAGAAACCCTCTCTTTAACATCTGAGGGTATTTGGATGTGATGCATATGTACATGTTCCAAAGGAGAAATGAACCAAGTTGGATAGTAAATCTGAAAAGTGCATCTTTATTGGCTATAAGGATGGTTTGAAGGGTTATAAGATTTGGAACCCAGTAATAAGGAAGGTTATGTACAACTGAGATGTGGTGTTCATAGAGGTGAAAGATGTTATTAAAGATGAAGTCCAACAAAAGGAACCCGAGAAGATAGAGTTTGAGCTAAAGGAGGAAGAATAAGACTCTACAACAAAAGAGGAATTAGAAGATGAAGAGCCACAAACTATGGGTGTAAGAGGATCGGCTCGGAAAGAAGGCAACCAGAAAGGGATAGTCCATCTGCTTTCTGTTCAAATTTTTCTTTATCTATTACTGGTGATGATCCCAGAACTATGAAGGAAGCAATGGATTCAGAGAATGGAAAACTCTGGAAAGAGGCCATGGTTGATGAAATGGCATCTTTGCACAAAAATAAGGCTTGGGATCTGGTGGAGTTGCCAGCTAGAAGGAAACCCATTGGCAGAAAATGGCGTTGTTTTCAAAAAAGACAAATGCAGAAGGAAAAGTGGAGAAATACAAAGCTTGGTTGGTAGCAAAAGGTTATTCCCAGGTGCCGGGAATTGATTTTGGTGATATTTTTTCTGTTGTTGCCAAGGTAACTTCTATTATATTACTTTTATCTGTTGTTGCTGCTTTTGATTTTGAGTTAGAACAAATGGATGTGAAGACAACATTTCTTCATGAGGAGCTGGAAGAGGAGATCTACATGAAACAACCTGAAGGATTTGCGATGAAGGGTAAGAAAGAACTGGTATGCAAGTTAAAGAAGTCTCTGTATGGGTTAAAACAGTCACCAAGGATGTGGTATTAGAAATTTGATACATTTATACGGGGACTTGGCTTCACCAGAAGCAAAGCAGGTCATTGTGTGTATTTTAAATTAATTGATGATTGCGCTATTTATCTGGTCTTTTATGTGGATGATACGTTGTTGGTTGGAAATGAAAAAGAAATTCTCTAGGATTTGAAGACTCAATTGTTCAAATTCGACATGAAATATCTTGGTGCTACAAACTATATTTTGGGCATGGAAATTAAAAGAGATTGGTGATAAGCCCCAGAAATGAGCATTTATATGGGCTCATTCAGCCTCCAAATTTGACTTAATCCACCATTCTCATTATTTTATTGCATGTTTTTTATTATATTTATGCTAATAGAGTGAATTGGGCTAGTCATTATGCTAACAAGTCTAATGTGTGCTTTATGCAGTCTTTTTGGTAAATTTGGAGACAAAATCAAAGGTTTAAATGAGCACTTGGTAGCCAAATTCATGAGGAGGATTTGTAGGAAGGTGTCCCCTTCATTTATGAGCCCTTACCTCGAATTCTCCACTAGCAGCTTGGATTTCAAGGGCCACCACATCGATTATCACAAGGGAAACCGAGCAAGGGCTAGTAAAGTTGATGTTAACTGCAAGTTTTGGCAGCCGAGTCCCTAAAACTTAGGAGGACTGTTGGTGTCCTCAATTTGTATAAATAAGAAGACTGAGGGCTTCATTTTAGTTAACTAGTTGGTAGTTCGATTTTAGTCATTTTTTAGGCAGTAGGTTAGCTCTGCATTTCAGCACATTTTCGAGCTTTTCTTTGTGGATAGTTTTTGGAATGTAACTATTGTTTTGATCAATAAAGATGAATCTAGCTTTGCACCAGCTTTATTCTTTCTTAGGAGGCTGTAGCTCTTGGTGTTTGGCCCAACCCAAGTGCCCAATACCTCCTTTGTTTACTTTTATGTGTCTTTGCTGCATTCTTGGAATAAAATCTGCTATTTAAATAAAAATCTTGTTTTGTTACTTAGGTTGCTTTTGATGGTTAAAGGCTTTTCATGTTCAGATTGATTTGATAGGTTAATAACAGAGAAGATCTTCAGAAAAAGGCTATCAAGCACCTCTTATCTCACCTCTCCCCCAGTGGGACCTGTTATCACCCCAAGAAACTCACCTAGGTTGTATATCAGTGATGCTCAGGAACATTAAAAATTTAACAATTCTATCGGATGAAATGATGGATAAATGGAGGATGTGCAGCACCTTTAAGCCAGATAACCACTTCTACTATGATTGACCCCAGACATGGGTGAACACCCCCAGACTACAAGGCTTTTAACCACCAATTACTCACAACTTAAGGTAAAGGTGATAATGAAGAAAACTAATCACCCCAGCGGATGCACAGGACCCTGTGATGGCCGGCGGGAACCAATAAAAGGTCTGTAAATCTGGATTCTAATACATAGACAGGATGACAGCTCTCTATGCATTACAACAACAGAAACCTGCATACATGTTCAGATATACATGCAAAATTCTAACATAATGGTGAGATGACAACCCCTCTAATGCTAACATTTACAGCGAATGAACGAATGCAAAAAAGGCACAGCCTGGAACAAGAAGAAGAAATGGAAAGTGAGCAATTGACAGCAAAAGAAGCATGTATCAATTGGAAATGAAGACCGGACGCTGCAGGTTACAATGTAGTTACAGTCTCCAGAAGTTAGAAGGCTATAATAAGCTCTCATTCATCAAACACTCATCCCTTGATTACATCTGAGTTATGAGTATATATAGTGTTACAATACAAAATATCTCTGTTAAACAATGCGTGAAGGAGCCCATAAATGACCATCAACCATATTTACATTTAGGAATGGCCCTCTGATACAAATCTGACTGTGTTTCGAATAGATTTGCCCCTCTCTGGTGCTCTGCGGTCCTTTTTGGGTAGGTGGAATGAAATATGGGTGAAGCCCATAGCCATTGAATGCTGTGACTGGATCTGCGGTGTCCTGCTTCCTCCTCGGCCATACTGCTGATTAACTGTAGTCGCTGAACATTGAAATGGCTCCATCATGACTGATAAATGTTGATCTGTTTGGGGCACGTCCTCTTTCCTGCTCGGCCATACTGCTATTTGAAGGCAACTACCTACTGCGTTGTACTGCTGCATGCTTGCTTTCATCATCTTCGCGCCACTAAGAAATACCGCCCACCTTGCTATTTTTTGAATATCAAGGGCCTACACACATATTTTTCTATCGGGTCCGCCTTTCGGGTCGCATTGCATATCTTAGCCAGCCAATACTCTGTTTCATTGTATTCAAAAATACATGTAAAAATGTCCCAAAATCATAAAAACGGCTTTTTCGGATCTCAAATATTATGCCATTCTGCTTTGAAAACCCATCGGGTCCGGGCCATCGGGTCGCATACATGCCTTGTATAAAAGCTCCGCCCCTTTTAAAAGCGCCGATAGCGATATCACCGCGGACCCGAAAATTTATGAGAAATAATTTATAGTGCCATCGGGTTCGGCTTATCGCATCGCAAACATAACCATGCAAAAGGCCCTGCCCCCTTTGTAAGCGCCGATGCGATATCGGCGATCGCATAATATAAAGGCCCAGACCTCTTGTAAGTCCTCCATTGCGACCCGCCGATGCGATATCAGCGATCGCACATCGGTGAGGTCTTCTGTGTCGCTGCCACTGCCCGCCTGCTCCGACTGCGGTATGCCCACACAATCTGGATCGTTGATCGGCCAGATCCAATGGCTGATATGATTTCGGACCCTTAAGCCTGCGATTTAAGATTTTTCATGATTTTAGAGTACTTGTGCGTCTCGGTAGTGTATTTCCGCTCCTCCAAGGGCTTTCCTCTCGCAACTTCTTCAACCGGTAGGAAGATTTTAGCCAAAATTTGGAGAACTGAACATCAGAAATGGTTCACTTGGCACGAACTTAGGCGTGTTTGCATCCTTTGAGAGTGCTTGAATCCATTTTCTTATCCTTTTACATAACAGAGCTAACACTGGCTCCTTCTGGGGATGAGATCCTCCCTGTGAGGTCTCAAGAACCTGCAGATCAATGCCTTTCCCACAACAAATCAAATTAGCAAAAAAATCCTAGTGCTCCATTGGGCATGGAGTCTACTATGGCTACACTAACAACCGATAAAAGCAAAATATTTACAGCTTTAAGGCCAGAGACCTTAAATGACATAGTTTTTCAAAAACCGCCCATTAACTGGGCCATCAAAAACTGTCTCCCCTTCCATACCTTTCAGTATGAAGGTATTGTTCCCTTGAATCTGTGAAATAATGAACGGGCTTGTCCAGAGAGCATCGAATTTCCCATGATTGCCTTTCTTTTCTTTAAAAGCATCCCATTTCATGACCAAATCCCCAACCCGAAAATTGTTTCTTTTTGCCTTCTTGTCAAAGGCTTCCTTGACCTTTTGCTGATGTGATGTAGCTTTTTCAACCAGTTGTTCTCGAATCTGATAGAATTCTGTTAAATCAGTGATTCTATTTTCCATATCACACTCTTCATTCTGCGCTGCTTGAAGCAACTTTGCCACTGGGAGTGTAAGTTGAATTGGAAAAATGGCATCAGTACCATATACCAGCTTGAAGGGAGAGCAGCCTGTAGATCTCTTGATAGTAACTCTGTCCGCCCAAAGTGCATACTTCAGCTTGGCATCCCAATTCTTTTTATTATCCTCTAACAGCTTCTTAATTATCCTAATCAGACTTTTATTAGAGGATTCTGCTGAACCATTCCCTTGGGGGTAATAGGATGTGGAATGAACAAGTTTAATGCCCATCGAATCACACATTTCCACCAATTATTTTGCCCTGAATGCTGTTGCGTTATCTGTTATTAGCTTATGCGGGCAACCAAATCTGCTGAAAATATTTTCTGATAAGAATTTCATGACCACATTATGATCAGCCTTCCTTGTTGGGATTACTTCAATCCATTTTGTAAAATAATCAGTGGCCACTAATATCCACCTGTGCTGGCCACTGGAATTTGGGTTGATTTCACCAATAAAATCCAAGCCCCACTGCTGAAAAGGTCCTTTTGCAATTATTGGCTTTAGGGGCAGGGATTTCAACTGCTGCTTACCTTCAAATCTCTGGCACCTGTCACAAGATTTAACAAAAGCAAAAGCATCAGAAAATAAAGAGGGCCAATAGTATCCGGCTCTGAGAATCTTTTGGGCCGTAGTTCTCCAATAATGATGTCCTCTACACATGTTGTCATGGAACTGCTGCATAACTACTATTGACTGTTCTTTGTCCAGACATCTTAAAAGCACTCCAGATGGATCCCTCCAATAAAGAAAACCATCATTGATGCAATATTTTGTTGCCTTGAGTTTTAAAGTTCTTGCTTGACTTTGAGAGAAATCTGAAGGGACTTCAAGCCTTAAGAGAAAATTGATTATTGCAGCATACCAGCTACATGAAGCTAGGTTCTTGGGCACTGATTGCTCTCTCTTCGTTTCGGCTGTTTCATGCTCTTCTGTTTGACCATTTTCTGCTACATTGAAGAAGAAATCAATGTCTAAAGACCCGCAATTTTCCTCAGTCAACAATTTAGCAAGCCCCTGACCCCTTACCAGCTTGGTGGGCTTCAGCTTTATGTTGAATTCTATCATTTTTGCAATCCATTTCGCTCTTTTTCCATCAACATCAGGCTGCGTTAATACATCCTTTATTGCAGCAGAAGGCACATATGCAACTATTTTGGAATGCAAGATGTATACTCGGAAAGCTTTCAAAGATTTGACAAGAGTATAAGCCTGCTTTTCAATAATATCATACCTTAACTCAGCATCCCTTAAGTTCTTGCTGAAAAAGGCCACTGGATGCTCTTGACCTGCTTCATCTTGCTGCAACAGAATAGCTGCGATTGTGTCCTTAGAGGCAAATGAGAACATATGAAACTCCTTGCTATAGTCAGGGCTTATTAAAGTAGGAGCTTGCATAATAGCCTTCTTAATGGAATCAAAATATTTCCTTGCTGCATCAGTCCATCTTACCTCTGCTTCCTTTTTCAACATGAAAGTTATGTGCTTGACTAGCTTTGCAAAATTAGGAACGAACCTCCTTACAAAGTTGATTTTGCCCAGAAAAGATTGTATATCTTTCTTTGATCTAGGGAGAGCCAAGGCCTGAATTGCTTTGACTCTTTCTGGGTCGATTTGAACACCTGCAGCCGACACTACATGCCCGAACAGTTTGCCTTCTTCCAAAGCGAATTGGGATTTTTTGGGATTGAGTGAAATCCCAAACCTTCTGCACTTCAAAAACACCTTTCTTAAATGTTGTAAATGCTCATGATGGCTGCTGGAATAGACTGTTATGTCATCAAGGTAGATTAGCACAAATTTATCCTTTTCTCCCACAAAAGCTATATCCATAGCACGCTGAAAGGTGGCTCCAGCATTCATCAGTCCAAATGGCATTTTAGCATACATGAACGTGCCCCAAGGCGCGGTAAATGTTGTATTCTCTTGATCATCTGGATGCACAGCGATTTGATTAAAGCCTAAAAATCCGTCTATAAAAGACATTACTTTGGCACCTGAGACTTGCTGCAACAAATGCTCCATTTTTGGCAGAGGATAATTATCCTTTTTGGAGCACTTATTTAGATTCCTAAAATCAACACACAGTCTGATTTCTCCATTCTTCTTCCTCACGACAACCAGATTCGCCACCCATTTAGAATATCTGAGAGGCAATATTATCTTAGCAGCTAGCAACATTTTAATTTCTTTCTCCACCAAAGGAAGGAGCAACGGATTCATTGGTCTCAGCTTCTGTTTGAAAGGAATAGTGTCTTTTTCAAGCGGAATTTTATGCTGAATTACATTTTTGTCATATGTTTTCAGATCGCTGTACTCCCAAGCGAAAATATTAGCGAACTGTCTCATTAACTTGCAATACTCTGCATTCTGATCAACAGATAGATTAGCGGACAGATTAATAAATTTGGGCTGACCTGGGCTTCCTATATTATGCTTACACACAGCAGCTTGGTCTTCTTTATAGGCAGCTTTGTAAGGCACATCATTGTGATCAAATAATCGCTCAAGAGGAATTAAACCCTTAGGAATGTGGTTGCTAGGAAGTTGGACTATGCTATTCTCGCCAATCTTATTTTTAAACTGGAACTTGGGAGCTTCTAGCAAAGCATCATTATTTTGGTCAATTTGCATTTCAGAAAATTCATCA